>WBNO01021191.1:161398-178523 GCA_013400575.1 Peucedramus taeniatus | reverse complement strand
CCCCGCGCCCCTGAGCATCCCCGAGGACACCCGCCCGGGCCTGCACCCCGGCGGCCGACGGGAGGAAACTCGCGCTTGCCGCCTGTTCAGTGACTGTTTTTACACGGCTCACCAGACTATAGGGAAAAAAAAAAACCGTAGAAAGTAAGCGGGCTGCCAGGAAAGAGCTCTTTTTTTTTTTTTTTTTCCTCCCCCCCTTTTGCTGCCCCCCATCATAAATAGCTACAGCTACACATTTTCAAGCGGTATTGTGACTTTCAAGTTGATGATAGCTCTCTTTATATATTTATCATGTGAAACGCTTTGAGTGTTTTAGCCCTGGAAGGAAATGCTTATCAAGAAAGGCTCTATTTTATGTGCTTTAAAGTGGAGAGAGTGGAGAGCAGAAGTGCTAATCTTATGGATCACAAACTGCATATATTCTGCCAGGACAATGTATGTGATACCCAGCCTCTTCTGGCAGCATTCTTTCCCCCAAGGCTGCAGGAATTGTTCTGGCTACCATCCTTCACTGGGGTTATCAAAATCCTCTCCCAGCACCGTGGGCTGCCTGCTGGTGAAGCACACACTGTCATAGCCTAATACTGAACTACCTTACTACAAGACAGGATTGTATACACGTACACTAATGCACACGAAAGTAGATCCTTCGAGGAAATTTCCAGTTTTCTGAGCCTGTGCAGTGGAGTACATTGTTTGGGAACACTGGGCAAATCTAGCCATTGTGTGGTCTACCTTGACAGTTGTATAAGCTGCCTGGGTTATATGGCTGCAAAGTTTTGGGAACACTTACCTGAATTATCTTGTTGTTTTGTAGGTTGAGGTTTGATCAATGAACTTTTCAGTTTAAGGGACTTTCTCCTGATTTTCTTCCCCTTTTCCCTTGCGTTATCCTGATAAGTGTGATACTGCTTACTTCAGGGGGGTACCTGTGTTTCTCTGATTAAAGAAGCTGTCTCTGAGGAAGCCAGGTCTCTATTGCTTTGAAGATGGAAACAAGACTCAAACATCATGAGGAAATAATCTGCAAACCATTGAGGGCAGTGAAGCAGCTACTATTGAAGAGGGCTGTCTCATTTTGCCAAACATTCTTAGAGCACTTAAAAAGAGGTTCAGCGAGTTATCAGTAATTCACTCTGCTAAGGAATGGCATGTAGATTGCAATGGCCAGATCTGCACCAGGAGGAGAACTTAAGCATGGGAGAAGGAGAGGGTACTTTTGCCATCTGTCGTCTCCATCATTCATAGAATGACAAAAAATAGAACTCTGAGGTGCTGTAGTATTTAAATAAATATCTGAAAATGATATCTCAGGTAAAGATCTTATCCCAGTTTTAAATGTTTTCCCTGCTCCAGCCATCATAATTTTCATTTTGGCCAGATTGAGTCTGAGTCAGCTGATTTTCATCCAGGTGCTGACAGGCATTTTGATATCCTTGAGAAGACAGCAGTGGCATCGCTAACAAATGAGATTTGCTGCAGCATCTTTAGCATATTCCTGGTGTTTCAGCTCATCCCTTCACTAGCAAATTATGCTGCAAAGGCTGCATATGTGGGAATCCACCAAGGTCCAATAGACATTGCTGCCCTTTGGTGGACAGCTGGTCATTGCATGTACTCCAGCAAAATCCTACATATACATGTCCAGACCATATATATATATATATGTGTGTGTGCACCAATGCAATGACCCTGGTTCTCAAATAACCACATGCTCTTAATATACATGCAGCGCTGATGGATTTGCATAAATGTTTTTACCCAAACACTCTCTTTATCAGAAACCTAACAAATATAATTGAACAGTACTGTGAAACATTAAATTAACCATATCCATGGTTCTAGCATTACATGTGTAGGCAAAGATAACAGAAATAAGGAGTTAGGGCTGGACGTTTGTATTCACATTCACACTACTCACACATCTTATGCTATATTAACAAGTTAATAGTCATTGATTAATTGCAACAGATAATATGTGTATACAATCACTTAGCATTCAGACTGTCAACTCTTATTCCAACCCTAATGTTTAGTTTCCTTAATTTTCTTATATAAAATCTTTCTATGCTGAAATGCCTCATATCACTGCTTATTTACAAGTAGTTTGCCTTCTTTCTTTCAACAATTTAACAATTGGTTAAAAAATAAAGTAATGCAAATATGAAAAATGTTCTCTTTGTGTATGTTAATATATTTCACTAAAGGCCCAATCTGAAAATTAAAATTTCATTTGTTTTGCTGATCTGTACAAGATTTTAAAAAAATATACTCTAAGGAAGTCAACTCAGCAGTTTTAGAACTGTATGGATTTGATGATGTTGTTTCAATGACTTTCAGCAGGTTTTCATCCATTTTTAAACACATTTGTTGGGAACTATCAATTAGGAATATCCTAGCAAGACCAATCCTTCACTCTGATAAAGCCTAAAGCTCTGTATCAGACTTATAGTTCCCTTGAGAAATTCACATATTTTACCCTACATAGAACTAAAAATGAGAGGGTCATTTCAGGACAAAAGAAAGATCAATTTCTTCTAGATTAAAGACTCTCAGGTGTTTTTAGTAGAAATCACCTGTTCATATGGTAGTTACTTCTGGAGCCACATATCCTTTCACTCCATAATCATTCTGACTTCTAGATGAGATAGTGGCATTTCTGTAGCAACTACAGCAGTTGTTTTCAATACACATTTGAAACAAGTCACTAAATTTAAATCATTACGCATCTTCATTTTCTTCTCTCGAGTTTGAGGTGGGCCTGCATTGCAAAGGGTTGGCATATACAGATTGATGGTTCAGCCCATCCATACTGATCATCCCTAGCCTGAGGGTGTAGGCTCTGCTTGAGTTATGATTATGTACCTGCCTTAGCTGGGATTCTCTTCCTGTGGCCAGCCTGCCTTACCATTGCAGCAGTGCCTGTAAACTGCAGGGTTTGAATACCAAATTAGGCGGCTCTTCCCAAAATCCACATTCCTGCATCTTTGAATACCCCTGGCAGCCTCCTTCTCTCTCCTAAACAGAATGATATATTTGGCATTTAACTCCTTGTTTTCCTTTTGGGTTGTTCCAGGCTACTGGCACATTTCCTGCTCTCAGCTAACCCCTGTTCTGCCAGTGTGGGATGCTTTTCTAGCAGGTTGCTAACGTGCCAAGAAGCATATGTATTTCTTTGTGAATATGGAAGATATTTTCCAAATTTTACAGCTTCTGACCCAGAAACAGGAATATTCATCACTGCAGCATAATTTCAGACCTGCCAAGAATATATCAATTATGTCATGTAGATGTGCTAAGGGAAAGGATGAAAGCAGGAGTACAGCAATTTCCCCTGCTCCCTGTACTAGCTATACAGACACCAATAAACTGCATCCTTCTGCAGGGAAGGCTTAATCCACTGATGCCAAATTCATTCCAGTTGAAGACCCACCCACTCAGAGAGAAGTGAAAGGACTTACATCATGTTTCTACAACATCTGAGACTGCCAGCCCCTGAATCCACTATGAAACTAAAGCAACTTGGCCGAGAACTTGCTCTGACAGATGTCCTGGAAAATGTTCTTTGATGCTTCTCAATTGTGAATCCAAAAGGAATCTGGAGCCTCAGGAAAGTGTTTGGCACACCATGGATGTTAGAATTTTGAGGGACATTTTAGTTTGGAAGGAGTTTTAACTAAGGGCAACTTGGGCTCCCTTCAGTGTGACTAGATAAACTTACAGCAAAAAGCTCCAAAGGAAGCTTACACCAGCAGCCAATACTTCACCACTGCCACCCTTTCTTTCTTGGCATTAGATGTTTCCCAAATATTTCCCAAGATAGCCACTAGTCAAAAAAACCCCCATGTAAACATTGAAGAAAACAGTTTATATATTCCATTATTGATTTTTAACTACAGTTCACCACAAGCCTCTCAAGAGCCATAAAGCTGCAAGGTGGGTTTTTTTTTCCCTGATGTTTTAGACCTAATTTAACAAAACAGGTTCTCTGCTTTTGCTGTCAGTATTACCCCGTACAAGAGAGCATTTGATCAAATTTTCTATGGATAGTGGCTACATATTAATTCAGCACAGGAGGTGACAGGTGCTGTGTTGAGGTCAATGTCCTGCAGAACAGACATGTTTTTTTCAGAGATAAGCTACAGACTGCCTTAATGGGCAAGTCCAGCTGCTCAGTTCTTGGCCTTTATCTCCCATGATCATTTGGCAGTGGGTGTAGTCTCTTGCTATCAGCCAAGCAGCACTTTTTACAGTTGCTTATAATTGTTCTGCAGATTATTCCGTATAAGTTGATTTTGTACATATTGAGTAGAGGAAAGCAAACAAAAAAATTCACTTTTTTTTTCTTGTATTTTTAGTAGTTTAGTAACATATTTGTACTGCTGCACATGAACTATAGCAGGAATGAAATGTAAGTCAGAATTGATGGTATATTTGTCTGATATTTGATTCTAGTTTACTCACACAAATTTGAATAGAAATACTACTTGTGTAGTCAAAGTTATTAAAAAATGCATAGCTGTTTAAAAAACTATATAGTAATCCACTTTCAGGGTTGCTTACTTAATTGCTTAAGTTTACCGTAATTGCGAGGTGATCAATATTATACTGTTCTTACTGTATATTAAGACTCTGAATCACCTTCTACAGAATTAAGAAGTTTTAAAACAAAAAACAAAAACAGTGGGTTTTTTTAGGTATTTTCTACAGAAATCTCCAAGTTAATTACAACTGTTAATTTAAAGTAGACTAAGCTATATTAAGTGCCTCAGTATCTATTTTTCCTCAGAATTAAAAATGACCTTAATTCAGTTTAGCCTAACTCACTTTGGAAGTGAAATATGCTAGGTTATCTGAAGGTCATTTTAATTCTAGCTGGGAAAGTTCAAAGAGTTCAGCAAGCTTTCCTACATACTCTGCACCCAATAAATGAGGAATGATGAGGAATTACTAGTCTCACATCTAAATCTAGGCTTCACTGAATTCCGCTCAAATGTATGTCCTGTAAATTGTGTCCCTCTGTCACATATTACTGTATTGGTTAAAGAACTCTAGCGAAAAAAATTCTTAATGAATAATCAGCTCTTCTGCTGTAATATCTTTAGTAGTGCCATTTAAAAATAGGAAAACAGTCTAAGATGGTTTGCCTGTTTTTTTTTTTTTAAATTTCTAGAAGCACATTTTTAAATAGAAAAAAAATCACTTTCATAAACCTGTATTTTTACCCCTTTATATTTCTACAACCTGCTGTTTTTATCTCAGAATTACAGCACAGTTCCTAGAAATACTAGGGGCTGTGCATATACGCCTAATGAAGGTAATATGTCCCACTTGCTCTTATGTTTATTATTTCTTCTGCACACATCATCTTTTGCTGCAAGAGATTTATTCTAAAGAAAACAATCATCCAAGACAGCAACATGCAGTTTCTTCATGGTTCAGACCCCTGGCACCTGAAGACAAATAAATACAAGGTTTTGCTTAATGTTCAGAGTCTTCCATCTGCTTTATTTGTGTTGTTATTCCTTGCTCAGGAATTCCATCTCTGGGTGTTTTTTTGCCTATAATATCTTTGTCTTATGGTATTTTCAGCTCTTGGTAATATCTAAGGTTCCCAATCATAGTCCAGTCCAACACTTATTCAAGTACTAGTTTTTTGGCAGATTCTAAATTGCCTCATCTGGAGTCTGCTTCTCCCAGGAGTCTATTTCTGTATTATTTGCTCCACTTTCTGTTGAAAACCAGTGGCTTTTTAAAGTTGGAAGAGTTTAATAATTTTTTTTAATCTACAAATCTTCAATAGATCTTACCCTATGGCAGGGTAATGTCACACTTTATCGTACACTTCTAGCACTCCAATCTTATAAAGTAAATATAATCTTATAATCTTGTCATCCCAATCTTATAAAGTAAAAGACACTTCTAAACACTCAGGACCAAAGCATATAACTTTAATATGCTTCATTTTTATTTAGAATGCAATACTCATTTTTTGTAACAGCTTCATGAATATCCTCCTTTTCTTGGATTGCTGAGAAGTGTTAAATATGCCAAATGCATCAGCACTTGCTATTTTCAGAAGGAAAACCTCCTTCTGATAGACTTGCTTTTAAATAACACTTACTGTTTCCAGATGTACACTGAAGTGTTCTTGCCTTCTTTTCCAGTCGTTTCCAGTAGTTTCTGGTATTTCCAGAGTATGAGCCTTTAAATGCTTTAATTTCTTCTCAGTTTTTTTTGTAAATTTTTTATTCTAGTGCCATGAATGAGTGGTCATTCCAGGCTCAGAGGGTTTCAGTAGATGTTCTTCAGTCAGGTGTCTGCACTGCTTTTTCCTTACACTTAGAAGCCAGGAAGCTAAAACGCTAAAAGAATATTTAGACCAGTAACCTTTCATTAGGAGAATTAATAAGTAAAACCAACAATAGTATTATATTCATAGGGGTGAACCTATTGAAAAAAATCCATGCAAGAAAAAAAGAGTAAAAGGCACTTTCCATATGAAAAAAAGCAGGCGAAAACCAGATTAAAAGTTTATTTCCTATTTTTGGATTTCTTTTTGTTTGTCTTTGACTCACAAAGCTAAAAGGAGAAATATCTACAGTGCTTGCCAAGAAGAACTTATTAATTCTCATTAGCACAAAGAAGAAGTGGTTATTTCAAGTGGTTGTAATGCAAATGCCAGTGTAAAAGTTTTTCCCCTCAACTCCAGAGCCTGAGCAGCCATTGTCAAACTATACTTTGATATTAGTAGATGTTCTGTAATTTGATAGATGTATGGCTGATTCACCAAGAAAGAGAAGTTGAGTGTTTTCAAGCATTGTTTTAATCTCATGAAACAGAGAACTTTGACTTCTATTTGCATTTAGTCCAAGCCAGATTTTCTCTAAACTCAGTTTCACATCTGAAATATAGAGGTAATTTTCTAATAATAGCTGGAATAAATGTAATGATTCCAGTGAATCTTTTATTTTTTAAATCCATTTTAAAAGATGGTAACCCTGTGCAGTACAGTTTTTGCACATGAATGTGACAGACAGGGCTTTTAAATTGGTATTAATTATTATGATTTTAACCATCACATTTACAAGAAAGAACTCCATTCTTTTTGCGCAAAGAGCAGATGCATCCCCAAGTAACATATTAGCCAATAAATGTCTATATATAAAATTATCCTCAAGCATTTCTCATTTCTAATGCTGTAGTTCCTTTCAAACAATTTCAGGTAAAATGAATCAATCAAGGTCTCTAACAGAGGATGTATAGAAATGTGATTGTCTTGGGGATAACATCTGCATTTATTTCTTATGCTCAGGTGCAACATTTTAACTCAGAGGTGATGGCATTATATGTGTAGATCACTTGAAGCAGCTAGATATCAAAACTTGTCCTTTGATATTTCTCCTCAGAAATCTTCCCTTCCATCTACTTTATCACAGTAAAAGTTATTCTGTGATTTAATCAGATATTTTTTGTCCCTCTGAGTTTTAATTTTTTTATACTGCTAAAATAAATCATATTTCCATTCCTCCCAATAAATGTTCTTTTCTGTTCTCCAAAGGCTTTATACGCCTTCAGTTTTATACTTTACTTTTCCCTCTTTCCTATCCCTTTTGGCCTCTGTCTGTTTTATTTGCCACCCTATTCCATTTACTTGGTCTTTCCTTTCACTGTACTGCAGATTTACTACCAAATTGTTATTTTGTAAGAGTTCACAAAACCAATGAAATTCAGCATCACAATTTGGTGGTATTTGGCATCCCTTGCCTTCTTCAAATATTTGGTACATTAGATCTTAATTTTCACTGATGGTGTTGAACAAAAATAAAGGCATGTTTAAATCAGTCAGGGCCTTTCCTCATCATTACTGAGAAGACAAACCAGATTTCTGATCCCCTGAGCACACACAGGCAGAGGCAAAGGCCATCAAAGCCATTGCTGTTAAGAAACTATTTTTCTGAAGTCTCAAATGAAATCTTGATTTCTTTGTACTCAAATTAAGTTTAACCATCGGTGACATCAGGATGTTACCTGCAACACTGGGCCTGGGTGTGTTTTCTAGTTTTGTGCCTGTTACTCTTCATAAGCTATATCAAGGATATACTTCTCTTGCATCCTCTTTTTCATTTCTGCAATAACATTGCATAACTTTATTGAAGAGACAAGAGTATAATTAGCCATATCCATTCTTCAAAGTTAGCACAGGATAGTATATTGAATAGGAACAAAAGACATGTTGGAAATGGTTATTGGGTAAATAACTGATTCCTATAATTTCTTAGAAATGCTAAATCCAGGTTGCAATAGCTCCTTCAGTTTAAAGTTCATTTACCCTCTGGATGACAAGGGAAGAGTATTTTTTTCAATTAATGTCTGTTTGAAGGGGGAGCTAAATGGTTTGTATATTGTTCCTTTAACATGCAAATATTAATAACACAATCAATACCAATACTTACCATTTATAGAGGGCTTTTTCATCCACAAATTTTAGGGTTATATAGTTAGAAGTAAAAGGCTTCTGAAAGTTTCAATGGTGTTGGAGAGCAGGATTTCCACGGCAGCTGGGATTTCAAGGAAGGAGGGAAGGAGAAAGGCTGGGCTGCAGGACAGAAGAGAATGTTTGAAAATGGTAGAGAGAAGAAAACAAAGCCAGGAGAATTGGAACATATACATGTGCAGGAGAGGGGAGAACAGATACAATAATTATGGAAGAATTGTACAACTTGTCTCATGCAACAGGAAAATATGCAATATATCTTTTAAAAAAGATAATAGGAGATGGTAACCTATCTCATTTGGAGAAAAAAAGTGTTGCTTTAATTAGGAGAAACTGTGATTTTGTTACAATCTTGGCAATACACACACTGTCCAGGTTCATCCCTGCCTGTGCTCCATGTGTGCTGCTGTCTTTTTCCCTGAAGACTCTGAGTGGAGTAATTTGCAGACTTCTGGTCCAGACACAGTCTTTTAATATATGTTTGTACAGCTGCATCACAATGGGGGACTAATTTTGAATGGGGTCTCTGTTTTCTACCATAATTGAAATAATTAATCATAGTCACTCAATAATGTTGTCGCTTCTTGGACATAAAAATCCAATGAGATCATAAGGAAATGCAGATTATGTTAATATTATCTATTATAGTAAAAAAATGACAATCCATAGTCTGAATCAAAACTCACCATGTCTATATAAAGTATAATTGTACATTGTTTCTTTGCTACAGCAAGCAGTTGTAGGAAAGGATTGGCTAAAATTTGGAGGATTCTCCTGCCCCAGGCTATTTCTCCACAGGCAGGGCTCCTTTCCTTGATGTGAGTTTGGAGCCCACAGCACAGACAGGGCAGGCCCCTTTAAATCTCTGTTTTATCTGGTTGCCTAGACAACCCCTGTAAACATCAGTGGAACAACCTGTGGTCTTCTCAAAGCTGGGGACCTTGAGGAAAAACGAGGTCATCTGGGGACAGACAGATCCAGTGTAGCCTTACCTACATAAGTAGACATAGATTTTTTTTCACAGACTTGTTCTGCATATTTCTTTTTGAATGCTTCATGCTCTTATAGTCTGTTTTAATTTGTGATATATGGAAAAAATAAACATGTTTTCTGGCAGCAGGTTTTTTTCTTGTTTTCTATATTGCTTTCTGTTGTGACATTAATATATACTGATTAAATATTTATATGCAATGAAAGAAGAATATGAGAAAGAATACTTTGACTGTACAAAAGTGACAACTCCACTTACCTTTTTTTGATAATATGATTTTTTTGGACAATATGTTTTTTTCATTTTTTAAAATTTTCGTTTTAGAAAGCAATTAAAAAATACTAGTGAAATTCAAATAATGGTGAAAAAATTACCATTTGCAATATGTTTTTCCATTAAACATGATAAATAGAGGGGTTAAATATTTGTTGCCTGATAAGTATTTCAAAGTTTTTCTTACTGATATGAAACAGCAGGTTCTATCTTACACAGATTTCTGAACAAATAATAATTTAAAAAAATCCCCAAAAAATCCCAAAACAAGAAAACAATCTGGCAGTTCTATGTCCCTGATAATTCAGAACCCATTTTCTTTCCCAGCTAATGTTTTAAAATGTCTTCTCTCCTGGTAGTGTTTCAATACAATTTGCTTCAGAAAAATTATTTTTATTATTATTACTGCTGTATGTTATTGTTAAAAGTAGTAATATAAAGTTATTACATTACTTCTTTTCCAGATTTAAAATATTATATTATTCCTATATATCTTTCCTGCTGTCTATAAAATAATTTATATTTTAAGGAGATACAGACATGGGAACTTGGTAATAGATGATCAACTAATTAACTTTGAACTCCATTTTATATCTGTAATGTTTAAGATGAAGATCTCCATTTAGTTTGTGTTAACATGATAGCTCTATAACTTGTACTCAATGTAAAAATACTCCTCTTAAACTTTAGCTATGAAAAACTTATATAATTTCATATATAAAGTCTTTGAGTTTGTGATTAAATGATGAAAAAAATCTGAAGTAGTACTTTTATTAGGCTAACAGGATTTCAAAAATATTAATTTATTTAGAACTTTTGGTTAAATCCTGTGAAAGTCATCCTTACCTTCATTTTTTCTGAAAGAGGAAAAGGAATATAAAGCAATTCTTGTTTATGTAATCCAAATTCACACAATCTTAAATCCTACATAATCTTTAAAATGAGAAGGAAGTAATCAGAAAATATACTTGAGTCAAAAGAGGATAAAATGCAGAATAATTATATTGAATGACAATTTTAATCCTCTGTTACTGTGGCTGGACCTTTAAATGGTAAAATCTTATCAAATCTTCATGGAGCTGCTGAGTCCATTGCACTTTTTATAAAGTGTGACATGTTCTTTCTCTTCTACTCACTGGATTGCAGCAGACTTTTAGTCTGACATAGGAGTAGGATGGGACTTAGATTGTAGCAAACCCAAACTCTCCGCTCTGGATCATTGGTGGCAAAATTCCTATTTTTAACAGAAGCACTGTGCTTTAAAGACATGAAAGTCAAGGTCAGGCTGTCTGTTCTCCATTTGCATCCTACTCATTATCTTAAAGAGGAATAAAACAAGTTTTGAGATGTGAATTATTTTGTGCATGGAAATTTGCATTCTTTTAGTGAGATCAGTTCGTAGTGTGCTTCCACAAGTCCTCACTCTACACATTTCAGTTTATTTTATAATCTTTGTTAATAGTTCCTCTTGGTGAGTGCTACACAATAGAGACAAATTTTCAATGTCTAAATATCACAGAACGAGAGCAAATAGATATTATTCAGTCTGTAGAAAATGTTACCTATGTCAGGGTATTTTTAGTTGTCTTAATAGTTAACCCTTATGTTGTTTACCTTTTCTAGAACCAGAAATTCCTGTTGTAAATAGCAAGCAATATTTGATTGAAAGGGCAAACAAAACTGTATTGCTGAACAGGGAAGTTCCTTCTACACTCTGAATTAAATTTCATATGCCTATCCAGATAAATATTGGTTAATATGAGATATACTGTACAAAAGTTCCTTGGGAAAGATAACACAAAAGTCCTATAATCTCTACTACAGAATTTCAAAGTAAATCAAATAAATTAAATTCCAGGTTCCTCTAAATCCTCTTGTGTCAGGGCACTGAGGGCACTAATATGTGTTAAAGGTGCTGAGAAGCCTCAGCTGGGACTTCCCCACAGCCATGGGCTCAGGAGCTCTATTTAGGGTCAGCCCTGAGTTCCCAGCTCTTGTTGTAGTTCCACTGGAGGAGTGCTGATCACCTGTACAGCCACAGCATGACTGTGGCTCAGGCAGCTCCTCAGCTTGGATTCACTTCTGGTTTTGTTATGGATCTGCCTGGTAACTGCTGGACCTTCTCCTTGTCTATTGACTGACTTCCTGGCCTGACCTCGGATCTGCCTTGTCACTGTGATAGTGCCTAGGATGTGATTCTTGGTTGGGTTTTTAAATCTTACTTCATATCAAGTAATACTGAAAGGCATACATTAATAAATATTAAATATGCTAAATCTGATCTATAATTTATTATATCGCTATTATCTATTATAATCTATCCAATCTATATCTATTATAATCTATTAATCTATTAAATTTTATCTCTAATCTATTGAGCATGTCAATGGGACTTGAGTGGCCTTGGGTACTTCCTTCAGCCAGGGGCTCCAGAGGTCATGTTTCAAGTGGCTTACAAAGTGTGAAGTAAATTAGGTAAATGCTGATAATAGATCTTTCTCAGCCTTGTGCGTATTTCAGATCACTATCTCCTGTGTGCTTTTGACAATATACTCATCTGACAGGCACAAATTCACTGCCTGATGTGACACTGAACCAGTGGCCTTGGAATACATTTGAATCTGTACCCATTGCTTTAATAGAAATGCATCATTTTTACCTGATAGGAACGTTGGGAGAAGAACTCTTTTATATGCTATTGCCAAGTGATTAAAAGTTTTGTTTAGGAGGTGCATTACCCTGTCCAAAAAAATCCTAGCATCTTATGTAATGTTATTTCTTTTCCTCCCAGGTCAAATTTAAATTAAGAATAGCATAAGGAGACCATAATAATGAAAATAAATGTAGACTTTTCTGTCAATTGAATCAACATTTTCAAAAGATGCAGAGCTTCTTTAAGCCATAAAGTTTACACACCAATTATCTTTAAAATGGTTATGGTGATAGTAATATAACACCCAATAGCTGTCACATTACAATACATCAAAGTAATGAGCCAGTCACTTCAGACTTATTTCAACAAACCTTTATGGATGAATTTCCACTTACACCTGGTAAGGTATGGATTGAACAGATACTGAGAACTTTTACACCATGAAAAGACATGCATGGGAAAAAGCACAGCTTTGCTGGGGTGGAAGTCTCATGCCCACTTTTCTTATATTTGACCATATTGCTTAAGATAATGATTTCATTACTATGTCCAACTGCAAAGGAGAAGCAACTCACACCCCTCTTTCTACTTGGGCCTGCCTGCCAGCAATAGCATAAGTATTTAGTAACATTATATGAACTTGCCCCAGTTTGTGAATATTTACAAAAACTGGTTTTATTTCCTGGATGACTATAGTAACTTAGTTGACCAACAGATATACGTTTCCACTTTCCTTTAACTTATGCCTCATTTGATCTTACAGTCTTCATACAGTAGAATATTTTTTTTCTTCATGGCTGCTCAACAAAAGGAAATGTTTCTCCAAACTGCTGAAATGTTGGGACTTCCTTTCTTACACAGAGGCAGACAGCAGATGGAAACTTGAAGACATTTGAAGAAGAACCTCCAAGCTTTGATTACTAAACAGATACAGATGCTCCAAAATGATATTTTGTGTAGTTAAAAATAGAAGTGTTCCTATCTTAAAGCTGTTTAAAATCATGCCTGAACCAAAGCAACCTCATTAAGCTTGAGGATAATTGACTGTAGTCAGTGGATAGCCTTGGTGTTATGGTATCTGCTTACATCAGTACTGAGTTTCACCCAGAGCATGTTTGGAGTGTTGAGAACTATAAAAAGTTATTGTATACGAAATGCTACATTATGTCAATATCATACTGCTACAGCTTGTAAATTCACATTGATCTGTATAATAAAAGATGTTTACAGCACTAATGAACTCAATCAAGTGCATGCTTGCTGATACATAAAAAAGTAACAAGCCATCTTGCTGGGCATTTGATTTCCAGGAGATAATCCCAGACAGTACTCTGAAGATTAGAGAGAGAGGAGATAAGAAGCTGTGACAGGCTGGCAATATCTGCCTGAAACACCATCCCCTGTTAGCAGGTGTTGGTGCTGCTGGGAAGCTGTTGCATGGATTTTGCTAACACGCTGAGCAGACGGCTTATAAAAAAAATGGGTGTTGTTTTTTGAAGCAAAAATTATGTATGGCCAGAGAAGTATTGTAGCAAGAATCCTAAGGGAATATAAAGTGTAGGGTTGGAAGTTGAGCTGAACCTTGTTCCTTCATTGGCAATGTTTTCTAGGCTAACACTAGCAAATGGATGGTTTATGACAGCACAGATTATGTTTGGACATGGCTTTGTAGCAAGTGGGAAAATGCACCTGTTTAGAAAAGTGTAATTATCTACTTAGTAAATATATTCTGAGTGTTGGGCAAACAGAAGAAAACACACTATTTATAGCTATTAGCTAATAGGAATAGGTATTATTCCTATTATAAATCTATATGCTGATTCTGTTTCAAAGCTTTTGAACTTCATTATTGTCACATTTAATATTTTGAAGATCTTTTTGGCATTTGTGAGTACTAACAGTTGCATAAGGATAGAGCCTGTTTCAACAGCAGAGGTAAAATGCAACTTCAAGTTTTCTGGACCACATCAGACTGTGCATCCTACTGCAGCTCTGTAAGCTAGAAGTTGAGTAAGCAGGAGAAATAGGTCTGCATTTCCAAGTCTATTTTGTGACTTTGTGCAAATACCAGTGTTCTTTAGAGAATTTAATTATCCTCTTTGTAATCTGAGGACATTGTATTTACTGACTTGGAGATGGATTACATATACAGCAATACAGTGCTCATAACTATTCAGGGAATATGTTCGTAGTAACAGGAAGGGTGAAATAGGAGCTATGTTCAAATAAATCATCATTGTTTTTCTCAAAGACAGAACTGATCTGACTGCCCTCACCATTCTTCAACTGTAACAATTAAAATTCATAAAGGAATCCAGAACTTCTGTATGGAAAAATTGGAAAAACTGAAGAAAATTCTTAGAAATACTTTCTGAGATTAGATTTCTGAGAAAGCACTTTCTTCCTGATCTCTGGTTTTCTTTCCTGCTTGTTCATTTGTGAAATTCATAAATAACCTTCATGCCATGTACAAGGAATTTTTATTACTAGGTCTATTTACAATAATTATCTAGGCACATCTGTTCTCAAGTGCATCAATGTTCAATATTTAAACTAGCTCAATATTAAAAATATAACTCTATTTAATGCTCCTAATTAAGCATCTGTGGATTTAATACCCTGCTTTGGTTCCTTACTACATTTTGATGGCCCTAATGTTTCAACATGGAGGTAGTGAGTACCATTTACTCTCAGAGTGATTCAGGATGCAGATCGCATTAAAAAAAGTAAATCTGATCTGCTTCTGGGAAACAACAACTAAAAGCATGTTCAGGAAGAGATTAATGCCTCCTGCCTCCCAGGAATGGAGAGGAGTAAAAGCATTTCTGCTGTGAGGCTCTGGCCTTTGCTGGGAAGATGTGTACCCAGCTGAGAACAGCACCCATTGGTACCAGCCCTCCGAAAAGAGGGAGCATTAGCTGCACCTGGAAGGGGAGGCTTATCCTAAAATCCTCCCAGGAGCTGAGCAGGCCACAACTCTATTCCCAAACTTCAGGTTTGCCTGTGAATTATAAAGCAACAGCTGGGTGCAATCTCTCATCAAAAAATCCTACTTGTGGTTTGCTGCTTTTCCCAATATCTAATGTATTTTGCTCATCAGAGGTGTGCACGTGGCTTGGGGTGGAGAGGCCTGGTTTGGGCTGTGGAATGTGGACACACCGCTAAAACAAAGCAGGCAGGGGCTGCTATATGCACAACCCAAGCTTTGACCCAGAGATAATGTGCAGGGCATGTCAGCCTTGCAAATGGTTTCATCTGCAGTCAGTGGCAGATGAAACCATTTGCACTCCAAATGACTAATGGAAAGAGAATCAAACCTTTCCTCAGGAGCATCCTGGAACACAGCTCTGAGAATGATGACTGTTTAGATGGGGACGAGCTTAGATCCCATTGCTTTAGCATGGGTTTTCAATCACTAATGTTTAGACCTGTTCCTAGAAACACTTACCTACACAAACAAGCATGGGAGCTTTTATCAGATTACATGTTTGTGGCCAGAAATTATATCCCTGCTCGGCTTTTTTGGGGTTTATTTATTAATTTATTTATTTTTTAACAAGCCCAATAAAGGTTTTAGTGGCAAGTAAATCATTATTTTGGCATATCAGTAGAAATCACAACGTAATCTGTCATCCAACACAGTGAAAAATACCATCTCCGTAAAAAGTAAATTCTTCAACTTTACAAGCTACAAATTGATACCACACATGAGGAAACAGTCTGATATCTCTCTAGGATTTTCTAAAGGATTTTTCACGGGCTTTTCTTTCCTTAACAATCATTTTAGCATTTGCAAGAAGCCCACAATCTGTTCCTATTAAAGTATCACTTTACCTCAAAAGACATTAAAATAGAGTAAAAAAAACTTAAGGGTGATCAAGTTGCAATTAAGTTTTCATTTTCATTTAACTTTATCAACTTTGTTTCAGTTCTTTCTGACCAAGAAATAGAAAACTTGAAACTAAGCCTACTGAATATATTCATTTCTAACTGTCTTAAACAAGTAGTTGTAGACATTCTCACGGAAGGCCTTATTTTAGCCAAGACACTGTGCAGAAAAGACTAGACTGGAATTGATTTTAAAGGTATGTAGTAGTGAGAAATGTTTGATGTAAGAATGTAATAAAATGAACAAAGATCATTAATTAATAAACCAGAAACCAATAAACGATTACAGCTAGTTCCATGGCAAACATAATGCAGCCAAAATAAAATGCCATGGTGACTTCCACTGCTTGTGAATTGGGCTCCTAACCTTGATAAACACAGAAGATACATCTACTGATACTACTAATCTACTGAGATAATTGACTAAATTTCAGTTGGGGTTTTATGATTTATTCTGAAAGTATTCTTCTTTTGTGAAACTTTTTATTCTTCTGATAAATTCTTAAAAAAATTTATTTTAGAAGCATTTCTCTATTTTTTCAATCTTTACTGCATTAATCTGATTAGGTCACGTGCCTTTATGTGAGGATGCAAAGTATTTCAGGAAAAGCCCGCAATGGCTCTTTCAGAGTGGCAAACAGCGGTTGTGCACATGGGAGGAAAACACTTGGCTACGGTTCCAAAGGGGAAGAGGAAAAAAAACCTCCTTGGAGCCGCGGGCAGGGGGCACGGATTTGTGGATCGGGCAGGTGCCGGGCTGTGCGCGGGCAACCGCCGGCGGCTCCGGGCCCGCGGGCGCCTCCACCCGGCCCGGCCCCACGCG
>WBNO01021191.1:134001-160726 GCA_013400575.1 Peucedramus taeniatus | reverse complement strand
CCGGGGGCACGGAGCAGCGCTGTCCGCCCGGGGCCGCGGGCAGGTGCGGCGGGAGCGCGGGCAGCGGCCCCTCGGGAAGTTTCCCCAGTGCAGCGGGCAGCCCTCGCGCAGGCAGGGAGGATGACTGCGCGTGTCGCAGTGTGAGGAGTAGGGAACCAGGAGGCATTCCAGGATTAAAGGTATTAATTTTCTCTTCTCGCCCCCCTTCCCCCAATTTTTGCATGCGAAGCCCGTCGTCTGTGCGGGTCGTATCGCGTTTACGGCCAGGTGTCTTCAGAACCAGTTAAGGTTAAAATGGGATCGTCTTTTGGCAGTGGTACCCAGTGGAGTCTGAAATGTAGAACAAGTTAAATCTCTGGAGATGCAAGTCAAATATCTTCTTGTGCTTTCTGCGCTTAGCTGGAAGCCCATAATCTGTGGGATCCTTTTGAATTTCTGCTGCTGAAACCACACATAATTGTAAGCAAAAGGGAAAAGCATTGATGCTGGAATTTGAACATACTGCTGAATTCCGTGAAACTGACTTAAAGTCTCAATATTGATCGCTTTTGAGCCTTTCTTATGTATTTGCAGATTGAGTACCAAAATTAGATTTTATTCCTTTTTAAACCCCCTCTAAACCGACCAAACACACACATCCCACCCACCCCTAGTTCAGTATACTTTTCTGTATAAATCCCTCATTAATTAACCAGAGTGTTAGTACCTATCTAAATAATATTCAGAGAAATCCTGCTGGTTCTTTTCACACATAAATGATTAGAAGTATTTTTCTCTGTGGGAATTGGTTGTCCCCCAAATACTGCAGAGTATCTCAAAATATACAGTGACTTGGCATCTGTAGAAGCTTTTACCCGTGTTTTAAGTGCTGCGATGGGGGTTTTAGTAGAAATAAGACATGTTATTGATTGAACTAATGATAGTTCAAACAAAAAAAAACCAGAGAAGCAGGTATTATGGCAGGGGTTTTCCTGTGTGGTGGGTAAATATGATGTCTGTGATGACATATGGAGCTATTACTTCTGAAGCAAGATTCTCTGCAGAAAAATGTTACAAAGCTTCAGAAAACTACATGAGCTATTTATTACAGAATATGTGACTTCTTTTATAGTGACAAAATATGTTTTTACCTGCAGGTATTCACCATATTATGCAAGAAAGTATAGAAAAATAGTTGTCAGTTTTTAATTTTTTTTTTCTTTAGAAGAATGCCCCTATTCTAGAATTTCTGATGGTTTGGATACATTCCACATATTTCCAAAGGGATCTGCCCAGCACTTTGGGAGTGTTAGAAGAGGCCAGGAGATCAAGCCTGTCAGCAGTTATTAGGTAATTATTCCAGTAATCTATCAGTCATTTTAGTAATCTGAGGCTCAGGTTTGCAATCAAAATAAAATTTGTTCCCATGTTCTTTCAAAGCTGATAGTGGTAAATTGTCAGCATAGGTTTAGTTGTGGACAAGTCTGAAGAACTGAGAGATTAATTAATCAAGAAGCAGTTATGCACAAAGCCATCTTGCAGTTTTTTGTACAGTTAGGATTTTTCTCTAAAATGTTTCTAATGCTGTATGTTGGTTATGAAGGCCATAAATAGAATTTTGAAGGTGAAATGTGGCAGACTGATGCTGACTGCTGAATGTGTGCACTCTGAATTGTCAACATCAAGAATAACTGAAGTATGATTTCTTGATTTTGAATCCCCATCTGTGGATATTTATTATAAATTTTAAAAGTCTCCATAGGATACATATGGCAAATTTCTTGAACATCCACATTTTCTAATGTTCTGTGCTTTTTTTTTCCCATTTTTTTTCCTTGCCTATATTTTAATGTTGTGTTAAGGAGTATTTTTGCATTTACTAGCTACTTGCAGATGTCTCATACTAATTGAGAACACATTAATCTAAGTATGTAAATCCTTAGGAAACAAGAAATTGAAACGAAACCTTAATGTCTGAAATAGAGAAATGGATAACATCTTCCAAGCTACCCTGAATCTACTTTTGCAAAGTTCCTGTCTTAGAAAATGCACATGGCAGCATGTTACAAGATAATTTTTCTATATGAGTTACTAATGTTTTTTAAATTTTGTGCTATGATTTTATCAGTGTAAAGATATCTTGTAGAAACCAACAATGCTGATTTCTCACTTCTGTATGTTTCCACAAATCTTCAGACAATTCCAAGTGTTATTACTGCCTTAAAGTGTTGTGGCTTTTGGGGCAATCCTAAATCATTAAGACACTGAATTTTTTGGATAAGCCTTGTATCAGTCCCCCTCAAAAAAGATGAATGCTTGCCAGTCTTTTTCTTTTTGATGAGGTATTTCCATCATCTATAGTTGACACAGTGACTCTAATGACTCTGATGATCTGAATGGGAAAGGAATAGTTTGGATTTGCCTAAAAGAGGGAGTTCATTTTATTTGGAAAGGTGCATACAAACTGTCAAAGCTAAGAAATCTCACTGCAAGTACCACAGCACTCATATTGGAGCATATTAGCTGGATTTTGTTTTTCCCTTGTGAACTTCAGAACACTTAGCCCTCGATTAATTTTTATTTTCTACATACCTAGAAGTTAATTGGGGCCATTTGAATCCTACTGATGGAAGGCAAATGGTACTTATTAAGCACAAGGAGCTCTTTAGAGCTTCATTAATGCTTGCCTAAAGTCCTGCCAGAATGATACTTTGCAACTACTCCTTTTGCAGACACTAGGAGCTTCCTGGAAAGTTTACCAGAACCAGTGAACCTTTTTAACATTAATATTTAAAATACTAATGTATTTTTAAATTTAGAATGGAATTTGTTGATGTCTACTACACTGATAGGTAAAAGAATCATTTGCAGTTGAATGGGTATGTGAGAAAAAAAGTGACATTCTGAAGGAGTCAGCCTTGGAACCTGGTGGGCATTAGAGCAAATATTGTTTTTCCAGGGTTGCAACCCCTTGGAGCCAGAATCTTTCACACCAGGAGATTCCATAGTGCCCCATTCTAACAGAATCCTCTTGTTCACGGGAGTGAAGGCAGGAACCTACAGGTTCTGTAGGGTTAAAGTAATAGCTTGTGGTTAAGAGCATTTCCCAGTTTTCCTCCTTGCCTTCTCTCTGAAGTGTTCATACAGCTGTACAATATAGTTTCACAATTCTACCGCATTAATTTATACTCTTTACCAACATTTTTGTTCTGCCTTGAATTCCATTTGCCAGGAAACAAGCTCTAACATATGAGACTAAATTTTTGGCTTTGTGTTTTGAAAGGTTAAGTAAAGCAGACATAATGGTTCTTGCTTTCATTATCAGTTTTAATCAGACTGCAGGATCTCCAAAATGAAGACCACTGTATACAATTGTGAATTGTGCTATTTGTTTTCCCGGTGTTAAAAATTAAAGTTCAGATAACTGAAAATGTTAAAATATAGATCCACATTGTTTCAAAGGCAATATTAAATAATATTATCACATGGGGGTTTTATGAGCATTCATTTCTGGGGACAGAGGAAGAATACTGCTTTACAGAGAGCCCAAATTAACAATAATAATGACAGAAAGAAAATATTCATGATTTAGGGATCACTTTTCACTTTCTGGAGTGGAGTGAGTGTCATGCCACTTCCCACTTACACTTGTATTTGGTTTTGGAAGGATTCCAGATGGAAGTTTAATATGCACCACTGTCCAAATGCACCTTAGATGGCTACATTAATGTTAATTGATAGAAAAACTGACTGCCTAAAAGGATGGAAGTGCTTTACACTGCAGTTCAGGAGCCCTTTGTGGCCAGCAGTAGTAACAGAGTACTAACAGTCATTCTTCAGAAGAAAGAAATGAAGACTAAATCCACTTTTCATATGTAATAAATGGTGCAGAAAGAGTTGAGTAGGGTGTGGATTTCACAGTTAGACACAGCAATGTGTTGACATGTTTATTTTCATCCTTGCTTAGTAGCAAAATGCTAAATATATTCTTCTTTGGTTACATTAAAGAATGTTTCCTTTCAACTTTGTCCTTGGGTTGACATGTGTTTGTTTTATTTTTAGCACTTGAAAACCAACACAGTTATATCCCTATAGGGTGCAGTGGAAGCACTGGAGTATAGCATGAGAAAATGAGATCAGATGCTTAATACTGAATTGTTGCAGTTGGAGGCAAAGATCTAGATACTGATTATGACCCACAAAAAAAGGTAGACTGACAGGACAGAATATTGTGTGATTTGATGGGGACATCACTCTTACCTGCTTGCTCAGAATGAACTTCTCTTGGAAAAACATAGAATAGAGCCATGTGATAGAAGACTGTGCTTTCTGTGCTTTTGTGGGTGGTTGTCAAGTGTTTAGTGTTCATTGAACATGAAATTTCTGTGAATTTGTAATAGTGTTTTATCCTTCCAAGCTTATCTTGGTGTTGTGGAAGGTGGGAGAAACATACAAAAACACTTCATGTGAATTTTTGGTGAAAGAAATCTCAAAGATGTGCAATTTACTCACCCAGAAAAAACTATCCTTTGAATTACATTTTACTTCATGGGGCTTTTTAGAGGGATATAATATTATTCTAACTTTTTATGTCAACTTGAAGTCTTTGAAAGACTATAAATTACTAGTGAGCATTAACAATTAGGCATTAATTTGAATAAAAAGGTTTTTTTTTTCTAAAAACGAGCAAGAATGATCTGAGAACATGAGTTTGGTACATTTTGTGCCACTTAAAAATGGGAGCATTTACTGAAAAGAAAGTTTCTGATGATGGAAAGGAGATAGCCAGTGAATAAAATAAAGCATAGAGATAGAGGAATCAGTGCTGTTTCAAGACAAACTTGTTTCAAATTCACAGTTGGGAATCTTGTAGGATATCATGCTGGTTTTGGCTGGGGAAATGTTAATTTTCTTCACAGTACATAGTTTGGGGCTACATTTTGCATTTGTGCTGAAAATTGTGTTGATAAGAGATGTTTTTGTTATTGCTGAGCAGGACTGACATAGAGCCAAGGCCTTTTCTGCTTCCTGTACTGCCATGCTGCCCATGGGGATGCATGGGAAATTGAGAGGAGACACAGCTGGGACAGCAGATCCCAGCCCACCAAAGGGGCATCCCATAGCATTTGACAGTCAGGCTTGGCAAATACAGAGGGATTAAGAAGGAGGAAGGCGGGGATGTTTGCAGTGATGTCTTTTGTCTTCCCTAAGAACTGTTACTCATGATGGAGTCGTGGTTTCCTGGGTTCAGTTCAACGCCTGCCTGCCCATGGGAGGTGGTTCATGAATTCCTTGTTTACTTTTCCTGTGCAGGCAGCTCTTGCTTTCCCCATAAAACTGTCTTTATCTCAATCCATGACCTTTCTTACTTTAATCCTGATTCTCTCACCCGTGCTGGGAGATAGAGGTGGTGGGGAAGGGAGCGAGTGGTGGCGTGGTGCTTAGTTGGCTACTCAGCTAGACAGTGACAGATATTGACCCAGAGCAGCATCCACAAGTGCAGAAATAGAAAACAAGTAAGGGAACAATACAGAGTTAGATTTCAAAGTCTGGACACCAGTTGAGAAATTATGCAGTTAATGACCCCGAGCAGTCAATTAAAAAAGCCTATATATTACTTTGTTCTGTTGCCTCTAGGTATGAAGAGAAAATGAAAGGACATTGTGACCTTTTTGCCAAAAGCAACACTCAGAAATACAAGCACATACAGGAAGCAAGTCTTTGATATTTTATGAGAAAATGAAATAAAATTTATTAGAAATGAAAATAAAAAAGAAGATCTATTCTTGTGAATGTGTGTTTGGGAATAGTCAGGTAGTCAACACACCATTTAGTTTCATTGATAAATAAAAAGTCTCAGTCATGGGATATGCATACAGTTCCAGTTGTTTGAGGATCATAGATTAATGGTACAGTTGAAGCTGAGTTTCTGCAACAGCTGGATGTAAGACACCTGGAACCAAGACAGTATGAGGAGCCATGGGGAAAAGTCATCTGTGGGAAGAGACTTCAGGGGAGATGTCCAGATTTCACTCCCTGTTCTATTCTTCCACACGAAATTGCATCTCAGTTGGTTACACTAAGTTTTCTCCTATATTTCCTACTGTTTTGAAGTTCTTGAAGTAATTTCTTCAATTTTTGAAGATGTACCTGGCCAATCATGACTGAAGTAGAGGCCTTAATTCTCTTGGAGGGGCAAGTAAGATACATTCTCTGTTGGTCAGAGAGAGCTTCTGCTTCTATCATTTGAAAATTAAGAGGGTAGGAAGTAAAGGGAAATGTCTTTTACATGCACTGTAGCCTTTGCACATTCTGCTCCCCAGCTGCATTCTACCTGCATGTGATTTCCAAAGGCTGGCATTTGGGCTAATAGGACTACCAACAGTTTATGTGAATATATCCTTTCCCATCTCACTAGAATCTATCCATCATACTTCATCTGATGCCTTGAGAGGCTACCTAGAACAGAGGCTAGACAGTGTTAAAGGAATAAAGTAGGTATTTAATAAAAAGGTCTTCAAAGGCTACACCTTGGGCAGTACAAGAGCCTGGCTGAGGGTATGCCCAAGAGGGATGAGGGTCACACCTTTTCACACTTTTATAAGTTCTGGTCCATTTACATATTGGGGTTAATTGTCCAATTACAGCTTCAGGTTATGAAGCCTCATCCTGCCAGATTGCTCTCCTCAGTTCGCTCTTGTTTACACTTTTTGGGCTGGAAAAGGATTGTTTTATTTAAGTAAACTGTGAGAAGAACTTCCTAAAACTTTTTATGAAGTTCAGAGTTATATACTAATGCAGTACAGAATCTGGATAATATGAAAGCTAAAAAGGCATCACATCCTTGTAGGATAGGTCTGGCAGTAGTAGTGCAGTCAGTCTTGTCTGGCACATCCTGACTCCTATAAGACTTAATGCAAAAGAATGGAGTGCACTTGATATCTCCACTTTTCTTCCATGGTTGTTTTTTTTTTTTAGTGGCTGTTGTTTATTTTTTTCTGTGGGGGAAGAGTTACCCATTTGAACAAAGAAACTTTCCAAACCTTTTATTGTCAGATATCCTTTGTGGTCCACAGTCCATTAAAATGTACTGAGCTGTCAAATCAGAGCAATCTTTTCTTAATATAAAAGGATAATATGACAAAGAAAAGATGGCTATCTTTTGAAGTGATGTCAGAAAACAATTTCTTATTGGTATAAATTGACATTGTAAAAGTAAACAACCTCATTTGAAGAATATGAATCGTTACAGAATACTACAGAAACAGTTATTCCAGTAAAAGATGGACTTTTTCTCTTTCCATTACTACACTTAATATTTCATTTGGTTTAAAAATTGATCTATAAGATTGTAATGCTGGCATCACTGAAACCAGGTAGGTTTGATTTCAAAACTCAGATCTCATTGGTCCAAGCCTGGAAGAGAATGAGAATCTTCTTTCTTATTGCAAATTATTAACTTCTTTAACCTTCTTCTATACTAGTGTCTTGTGTTATTGTGATCTTGACCTCTTAATTCTACGTTTGGGGGAACCATTGTCCTGGTTACAGTAGCTCATATCCCCATTATATCTCTTTCCAGTCACTGAGTCATTTTCTGTTTTTAGATTGTACTTCTTTTTAGCTTATTGTTATGACTAAATTTACTGACTTTCTCCCCACAACTCTTGTCACTAAGTAAAGTGGGAAATAATGCATTCTTTTCTTATAGCATATATCGTGCCTTTGTCTTGCCACCCAAAACACAGGGAGAAAATACCTAGAAAGGGTTAAGAAAGAGATCTAAAAAGTGCTAGAGATAGGCTAAAAGGGAAGGAGCTGCTGCTGTAGCCAGTCATTCCCTGGTGTATTACTGCCTGAAACTGTATCAGTTGTCAATTATTGATAGCAAAATCTGTTTCCGGAGAGCTGACTCTTCAGATAGTTTCAGCAATGCAATGCTAACGGTAAGTGATTTCATTTTGCTACTTCTACTGCAGAATTATTTTAAACCTGTTTCTATATCAGTGGGAGGTCCTGGTATGACTGTGTATTCTGCAGTATGTAATCTTGTCAGTTAAATCCATGATAAATAAATGTTTTGCACTATCAGTAATTGTATGCAGAAGAATTTGGTATATCACCCTGCCACATGCTGCTGCAAAGGTTTGGTTTGTTTGTTTGTGTATTTTTTTCACTATGACTCTCCACTGCAGACTATGTTAATTGAAATCCATTGCCTTCAGTTTGAATGCTCATGCATTCTGTCCACCACATGTATTTTGCAATGAGTTCTTTTTCTAGGATTCCTGTTCCTTTTCTTTATTTTTTATTCTTTTTCTCATCCATCCTTGAGCTTGCAGTTTATCTTTCCTTATAACAGACAACTAGATTGAGGAGCATCTACTAAATGCAGTAAATTGTGAACTGTTAGTTGGACAAAATGTACTTGTGGAGAGCAGCATGAAGCATTTTTTGTGGCAGTGTATCTGTATATCACCTGCACAGTAATCCCTGTTTCTGAACATGTGAATCCTGCATGAGCTGTTGAATATGAAGTCCTACCTCTAGATAGCCAAGCAATTCTGGAAGTGATACTTGAAGCTTGTAATTGTCAAGAAAGAGAGAAATCTGAAGGCAACTCAGTAAGTTTGAGCTGTAATTTCTACTGTGATGGAAGTTTGATTTAAATGGACTCTAGTTTTGATGTGGATGAGACCAAAATCTTAATTATAATTCTGAATTGTGCCATTAGCAGGTCTGTCCTGGAACTGAAATATCATGATATAAAGTCCAGAAAAGTCAATAGATATATCTATATTTACTTCACTAGGTCGCAGAGGAAATCCTGTATGGTTGATCTCATTTACATTATAGACTTGAGAAAAAATTTGTAATTTTTGTACGTATCTTCAGAATGATGGGACTAGGAAATTCCTTGAAGAAAACTTTTTCTTCCTTTGAGCAAAGGAGCTAAAAAAATTGGGAAGAAGTTTCATATCTGTGAAGTAATATTCAGAGTCCTTCATCAGTAGCCAACTGGGAATGCCAGTTTATTCTCCTTTTTTTTTCTATTTGGTATGTCAGTTGTGATCACCTCCGTTCTCATTTGTATTGACACTTTGCATGAAACTTTTTCTGAAAGATTCGTTGTTTTGGTTGTTAGGTGTGTTGTACCTTTTCCATACCTTAGGATTTAAAAATGCCTTTGACCCACTTTGGTGCATTTCCTTTTTTCCTTATCTGTGGTTATAAGGCAAATATGCTACTCCCTGGCTACTTATATTTTTCTATAATGTGAAGAGTGTGATAAGTCTGAGAGAGTCAGAAGTACCAAAGAATAAACTCATAATTTTCTGCCTATGATAATATGATAAAAAAAAAAGTATGTGGCTCAGTTCCCAGTCATGTTTTATTTTGGCTGGCAGTGATGTATGTTGCTATAACATAATAAGAAATTAATGTATTTGTTTCTTTTGAAAAGCAGTTAGCTTTGCAGCCAGCATGCATTTGACTATGTAAGTTTATGCATTTCTTTTTCATTATGAATGCACCTTTAAGAAACATAAGATTAAAGCAAGGGAAAATAAAATTGAGCCTTGCTAAATGAATGGAATATCCCACTGCTCCAGCCTCTGGTTGAGGACTTTTATTTCAGAATACTTTTTAAGTGTAGCTCTTAGCTCTTAATCTTAACCAACACTTTTTTTTTTAAATTAAAAAAAAAAAGGAAGAAATAAAGTAATACACACATGCTAGAACCTCTTACTTTTAAGTGTAGCTTTTTGGGACTTGACCAAGATGGATGAGGACAGGAATAACTGTGATATTGTTCCAAACTTGGAATGCTGCTTCTGCTGTGATTAAAGCCATGGAGGCAATAATCATGCTTAGGGCAGTTTTCTCCTCAGATTTTGGGACTATTTTAAACTACATTAAAAACTCTGGTGCTATTGTCGGTATGGGCTCTGCAGCTCAGAGATGGTGCATGATTACTCAATAAATAAACTACTGAATACTACAGGGTTACCTCAGTAATGCTGTACTTATTCAGAAAGTACATTATCCTGAGCCTATGAGTTCAAGCAAATCCCAGGAAATTACTTTTTGTAGGTATATTCTCATGTTTTAGTAAAAATTAAAGCTAGTTCATATGAAGTCTGGTACACTTCACTTTTCTCTCTTATTTTGGGTATTCAAAGTATTACATTTAGGATCAATATTTAAGATGTTATTTTTCTAGGCTTTGTGGGTACATGCTGTATTTCTCTACAGGTGAGCAGTATTTGCACAAAATATTCCTATAGTAGGATAATGGAGTCTCATCTCACTGCCGATGAGGATAGTCACTCTATTTAGATCCCCTACAATGGATAAAATAGTGTGACACAGAGGGTTTGGAGCCAATCCAGCCTTTTAAGGGAATTTCTATAAATCAGGTCAATTCATTTAAAGAAGCTTCTAAGGGCTCACATCCTTTTGAAACTGCTTGATGTTCTCCTGTTTTTATGTGCAAAAATGTTTTCAAATCAGTGGTACCCCACTGAGCCCCAAGTACTAGGCTGTGGGGAGGAAAACATGTTTTTGTGAAATGATTTATAGCTGCTGGGGTTTCTGGTTCATTTATCAGCTGTTTGCAAACTCTTACTAGCACTGAGTGTTGGCTGCAGTAGTCTCAGTGATACTGTAGGCCAACTGTGAATATTTCTGACTGTCACTTGTTCTTTACAGAATAGAGGTATAAGACAGTCATTAAAATGTTAGAGATCTACCTATACTCATACAAGCATACAAGTATTGTCAGTGGGGCTGAGCAAATTATTTCATAGTTGGAAATGTCAAGATAATGTGATAAATAATTTGGTGATCATGTAAGAGCACCTTTCTTGTACTTTCATAGTCAAGAAGCCTTTGAAGAAATGTTTCTTGTGATTGCAAGAAACTTCTTTTTGGTGATTTATTCAAGACCTGATTATTGTCTTAACATTTGCACATCTGATGCTGAAACTGCAGGCTAATGTCTGCCAATTTAAATTTCAGACTGCTGTGGGAGTGTCACCCTTGTTGTTAAACTAGAAAACAATGTTATGTGGCAGCATGTGAATTAGGGTGATGTAATCTTCAATCAGGGTTGTCGTGGGCCATGTGTGAGGATTGCAGCCCATGTCTAGTGATGCTGAAATGAATCTATGAATTGCAGGCTTGTAAAATATGAGATGAAATGATGCAGACCAACACAGGGCTGAAGTGTGGCTCTTGTGATACACAGAACTCTATGGAAATTAATTTAACCATATTTGTGTTCTTGTGTTCCTGAGCTTGAGGTTGTTTTCACACTAAGCCAATGCTGCCAGCTTGAAGCAAGGGAGGGAGAATTTGATGTGTGAGGGGGAATGGTCTAAAGATATCTTTTTCTCTTTTTTTTTTCTTCCCCAAGATCCTTAGCAAATCTCTCCCCAAGGTCTATTTATAATATAATGAATCACTGCAAACATATCAGCTTCATTAAAGGATTAGTGCTTTTTATGCTAAGACAGCTCTGCTGATATATGTAAAATGTTAAATTGTCCTGTCTTGTAGATCCCTAAGGCCTCTAGCTCTTACTGGAGAAATAAATCTTATGAGAAGAGAATGATAGAAAAAAAAAGGAATAGCGTAATTCCAGCAGTGATTAGTGTGTGGTGTACACAGTTTAAAGCACTGTGTGCTTTTAGTTGTTGGTGTGTGTTGATGTGCCATAATAAAAAGCATGGATGGCACACTCTGAAGTCAAAAGAAGAGCACAGATCCTCCCACAGGTGCCACAAATCAAATTCCTCTTCTAACTCTCTTCTTGTTTACCTTTCCCCCTACCAAACCCACAATGTTAATATCACACTTCAATATTACTACAACACTGGATCCTTATGGAATGTTGTCATCTCTGTTTGATTCATTAGAGGCCATGGCTGTCTCACCACAGAGTGGCCCTTAGCGTGTGTGAGTCCATCACTGAGTGCAGCTTCCTGGCCTTGGTCCTCAACACAGAGCAAACAATTGTCCTTGTGCTGTTTGGTTCAGGGGAATGCTTCACTTGAGGTGATGGGGGCCCAGCCCTCCTGTGGCCATGGGTATCCGGCTGCCACTTGCACAGCTGATGTGGCTGAGGCTCTAATGCTGTGTGTGTTTCTAGGCTGGAAATGTGGAAATGCCTACAGCACACCAATGCTGCTTTAAATGAAGGGGAAATGGTTGCATATAATATATTTATATAAAGCCTTTTCATATACATACATACATATATATATATATATATATATGAAATATTAAAAATGCTTGAATATAATGGTTCTATAATAAATAGAGATTGGCTTCCATTCAGCAGTGTTCAGTGGAACTTACTGTGATCAGGGGGTAGGAATATGTTATGTTCCAGAGTTAGTGAAATGTTCTGCTGTCAGATTTATGGTGTTATTGACACTTAGTGATGTGGTGAACAGTAATACAAGATCTATGCATTGGCTCTGCTTTTTGCTGGCAGAGAATAGAACACGAAAACTGATTTTTTTAGCTGCAAGTGACAGAGATATGTATTTTCTAAAATTTAGATTTTACTGTTATAAAGCATTGTTTCACTTGCTTGTTTGAGCTATTTTGTCAATATTTTTCCTTTCCATTATGAATGCTAAAAAATGTTTATTTAAAGTTCACAGAATTTTATTTTTGAATTATTGATTTTTAAGTCATGCAGATTCTTTTCTCTTGCCTTGTCAATTAATATATTTTCAATGTTTTACTGAACAGGTAAAATATTTAAACCTTGACCTTTCTGTACTTTTCCAGTTTGGTCTCACTTTCTTTGATGGTCCTTGTTCAATATTCAAACCATAACTATGAAACTCTATAGTACTCAATTTGCTAACAGTCTGAAATATGTTATCACATTAGAAAGGGCTTTTGAAGGGTGAGAATGAGCTAACAGATAGTCACATTGTGTGCTCTGCTATGAAAGTCACTTTGGAGGTCATTTTTTAAACAGAAAATCAATCTTCAGATTTGAAAGATTTGACGTTGATTTAAATTTGGCCAGTGTATTGAAGTTTCATTTTGGAAAATGGATGAATGAAAAAAGAAGCAATATTACTTCAAGACAACACTGAAATTAAAAAATTGCTTCTATGCTCAGTTGTGATCTCTGTATTTTGTGAGTAGGAAGTGATTAATGCCTGTGAAACTTTGATGTGAAACTTCCACCATTTTAACAGCTTCTAATCCATTTCCTGTTTTCTGAATCAGGCACTCTATACTTATCATTTCGTAGAGGTTTTGTGATATTAAACAATAAAAAAATTCAGTCCAAAGCTGTGAAGTGCAAAGTCAGGAGAAGACCAAAGTAAAATCTGTGAACTAACACTACAGAGCTCCTGGGGCTCTGTGCCACTGAGTGTTGCTGAGCCTTGGAGCTGGCACTGAAGGGTCTTTTCCTGGCTGGACTCCAGCCATTTAAAATAATGCACTGTAGCTTGGCTGGGTCATTTGGTTTGGTGGCGAAGAGAGATGGAAATTCTGGCCATTTGGATAAACTAGTTCAGACAGTTGTTTTACAGAACTGCATGATTCAAAAAAAGTTGTGTAAATCATGCTGTTTGGATTCCTTTGTAGCTTGTACCTGTCCATTTAGCAAATCAAACACCTGAGAACTCTGTACATTCTCTTTATCTGAAAGAATTGCTGAATAAGCATCTCATCTCTTTGATGGTGGGAATGAAGGATGTTTAAATTAATAGAATTCATTTGACTTCAGAATATTTTGTACCAAGCCCTAATTACATGCAATTTTAAGCCAGCTGACAGATAGCCTTTTAAAAACAAGCTTGTCACTTTGACATATCAAGCCTCAAAATGAAGATTATTTTTTGCATATAGAATTTCTCTGTAGGAGTGAAAACTTGCCACGAAATTGTTCTTTGAACATGTAACAGTAAAACTGGTCACTATGCTTGTTTGTAGCAGGAACACTTCAACATACATTTTATAAGACCATATATTAAAAAATCATGAAAGGGTAGGAAGCTTTTAGTTCTGCAGTTTCATTACTGAAAATTGTTATTATCTTGCTGAGCAGGGTCCTGAAAAAGGCATTTTTCTCTATTAATCTCATTTTGAATCTGCATTTTATATTTTAATTCCAGATCAACAGTAGATTGTAGGTTTGCATAACTGTAATAAATAGCACACCCCTCTCTAAGGTGTGTCCAGACTTTCATACTCTAAGGGTATGAGGGGTAATACTCTAGGGGTAATTGACTTAAATACTAGGTTGAAAAAAAACCCAGAACTCAGATATTTGCTAGGTCAATGCTCTAAAGAGTATGCTCACATCTTTTACCTGTTTCTGTGAAATTTTTGTTATTTTATTTTCCAGCTAAGTGAAGAGTGGGGATTGCAGCCCTGTTGCTGTCCTTCCGTCTCTGTGGTCACCTGCCCAGTTCTGTAACTGTATCTCCAGTGTGTCTCCATTTCACTGTGAAAGCTCCTTATGTCAGGAGCTTTGTGGGTTTTCTTCCAGCTCCTCTGCATTTCCAGACACTTGTGACAGCACTGAGTAAATTGCAGTAATGGGCTCAGAGGAAAGCAGTCTGCTAGTTGGAAAATCTATTCTAAAATATTCCAGCTCACTGTTGATGAGTGAGTACTTGTCTGTACCCAAAGAATTCAGGAAATTACCCTGACGATCCATTTTTGTAGCCTTTCACCTAGGTATGTAAGATGTTAGCGGTCTTTGAGAGATCTTGTCATATATGTCATGGTTTAAGATTAGAAATCTTGTTTTCTGTTCATGTACCTAAAGTTAAGCATATTTCTAACCCACAGAGCTTTTCAAACTGGGCACCAGTAGTATCACAATTGCTTAGAAGGAAGGAAGTTCTCATTACAAACAGTACACTGAGTGATGTGTGGAACAGAGAGTATTTTGTAGCAGGTGATTCTACCATTCTGAGTGGTTAAATATATCAGATTAAATCCTTTTAAATGTGCATATGCAATCTAGTCTCTTTTTCTTAGGGTGCACAGTCGTGGTTTCAAAGTTACTGGTATTATCCAAACTAGGTTGAAAATCTCATTGACTTGAGTTGTTTGGAAGAGATTCTCAAATTGCACTACCTTACTTTCAGTTTGGATTTGACTCTCCTTGCTCTTTTTTGATCTGATTAATTAAACCTTTTTCTATGATACTTTACTGTTTGGGGGGGCGGGGGGGGGAGAAGAGGGTGGGGTCTAATGACATACAATTACTATTTAGAGATTAAAAACTTTCCAGACTGCATCAAGACATGAAGTGAAGGTTCGTAAAAAGCAGAGGTCACTTGTGAGTAGACTGGATGAAAAACACCAAGGAAATTAGAGAGGGATTTGTTAAAAAATACATGCATATAATCTAGGGCAGAGGATATTTTTCATGGCAATTTACTAACTTATTATGATACACTTGTGTAACAGCAAGAAATACTATTAATATTTGAGTTTCTAGAATATATTACAATTTGTCAAATAATCATTCTATTAACTATGAAACTACTTCTTTACCAGGGCACTGTTCCTTTAAATGGACTTGAGTATCTGCTGTGTTCTCTGTCCGTATGCAACACTTCTCTCTCCAGCAAGAGTATCCTGCCTCTCCTGTCCCTGGAGGAAAAAAGATCCTTTTTGTTGTTGTTGTTGTTGTTGTCTTCTGTGCCTTTCTAGGACAGGACTGCATACAATGTATCTCTCCTCCTGTCACTCTCACACCTTTGCCAGACAGCTGTAAAGATAACATCTCATCTGTTTTTTTCTCTGTGGAGCACTTTTAGTCAAAGTGCTTGTTTATGTAAGAATGTGCTAACCTGATGAAGATGCTTTTATGTCTTCTTCACAAGTCTTTCTCCATTTATATGTTAACCATTTTTGTTCAGCTACCCTTGGATCTGTATGGTTGAGCAACAAACCTTCACTAATTTATGTGTATCAGGATTTCAGGAGGGAAATGGCATATGCGGCAGGAACTGCAATCCTTTTCTGTCTGAGTGTGAATTCAGAGATTTCTGACAGCTGACTTGCTCCAAAAGTCCCAGTTTGAAAATAGAATGCTTTCTCCTGTGTTATTAAAAGCAATCTCTTAGAAACAGGTCTCTTGGGTAGACTACGAGTGAGATATGCCTCTGCGTTATTGTAGCTGGACACGGGTTATAGGTTATGCTTATTTTATAAGCAAAAACTTGTCACAGGTATGAGAGCTGACTCAGAATTTGATGTAGTCATAACCTGACTGCTGCTACTGTTACTGTGCACGATCTGGGTGAGACCTGCAATCAGCTTTGGCCTGTAACTGGCAAAGGCTGCCTGCAGAGCAGTCTGTGTGCAAGTCTTTTCCCTCAGCTGTGCTCTGATCTGGGAGTAGGGCTTGGCAATAATAACATATCAGAAGATGTGAGCTAGAAGAAGGTGCCTGGGAAGGACCTGGGTCAGAGAATGAAGTAGCTTTGGGATGATTTCTGCTGTATAGAATTAAAAAAGAGGTGTAGTAGCTTGTGGCTGCCAGGGCCTGTGCACTGCCATGTTGCCTGTCCCAGTGCACTCTCCTCCTTCCAGCTCCCTCCCCTCAGCAGTCCTTGATGTATTGCTCTGAGAGGTGTATTCCTGTCTCTCCCAAGTGATCCATTCCTCTGCTTAGAGAGCTGGTCATCAAAGGGCAGTTAGAGGAATAGTTGCAGTTTACCTGGGAAGATTGCAGCTTCCTCAGCAGGGTGGTGCTAGGTTTTCTTGCTGCAGAATTGGAACATCTCATGCTACTGCACTGGGGATGCACAAAGCAGGGAGGTCTAAACAGGGGCAGGTCTACTGCTCCCATGGCTTAGCCAACAATTCACAGCAGCAATTCACTGCTCTGGGAACTGTATCCCCCCAGATGAGATGCAGTGTCTCTCCTCTGTCACTTGACACGGTGGGAAAAAAATCTGAGCCTGTCCCATTTCACTGGACCTTATTTGCCCTTTGGAAAGGAACAAAGGGAAGGACTGCATCCTATGTAAAATATGTTTGAAAACTAATGGTTTAGAACTGCTGATGCTTTGGTATTTAATGCTTGGTTTAAGATGGGCTACTGAAGAGAAGTCAAGGATTTGTGAAACAATTTTTAATTATTATGTATTGGCTTAGGTCAGAATATGAATATGAATATTTATTGGTGTGGAATGATGCTTTTGGAAAGCTAAAATCTTAAAGTACAGAGTACAGTCCCATTACTTTGTTTTCCATATGGCTGAACTACTAATTGTCCTTAGAATACTCAAAAGGTGGCCATAAATCTTTACCATCAAGTCATGTATGTGTGCTTAAAAGTTGACTGGTCACAGACCTTGAGTGTTGGTACATGCTGTTTGTCGCCCTAATTTTCTCAAGTTTTACTAAGCCTTCTAATGTTTGCATTCTTTATACAAACTTTCTCACGCACTTTATGTAAATAACTTATTGTTTTACATTCCTTTATGGGAGACAAACAACCTGATGGACAGTTGGGTTGCCCAGTGACATTGAGGCACTGTAACCCTCCAATGACACTGGCATTTCAAAAAGATATATATATGGAGTCAGATGTTTTAATAAAGACTTTTTTAGTTTGCTTTGACCAGAGCTGCTCCGTGTCCTTCTTGTGTTGCCCCAGGGTGACAGCTATTTAGACCCTAAAGAGTATTCTTTTGAGAAGAATGGAATTATGTCTATCTAAAGAAAAGCAGTAACTCAGCAGTGTGGTGCAGTTTGGAATTTTATGGTCCACCTTAAGAAGACAGTGTATTATAGTAGCTTTGGGCAGATAATTTTCTGCGATTGTAAGATGAATGAAAGTTCTATGAGCTGCTTGCTTTTTATTAGCATATCATAGCTTGTAAATCATGCTGTGTTAGTAAAGGGCTGGCGTTTCTCATAGGGCAATGTTAGTCCTCTTAACATTGTTCCAAATTCATTAAATGTTTTTAGTCAGTACAGCAAAGAAGCAACTGCCATGCATTTTTGTACATTCATGGAAGTCCTTAACTGGCTAACAGATGTACTTCAGTATTATTCCCAGGAACTAAACATGTCTTGTACTCTGGTGGTATTCTTAGCCTGAGAAACAGATAACATGCAATAGCCAGTGAGTCACTGTGCCCAGCACTGCCTTTCCTTCACTGTGGTTTTAAGGAGGACAAATGCTTTGCTTTCCCAACTCTGTGTCTAATTTTAGTATGCCAGTGGGCCCGAGGACTTTCAGGCCACCTTCTCAGAAAATGTCATCCAAAACATTCAAACTTCAAAATGGCTGGGTGTTACTGCTGTGCTGCCTGACATTGTATCTGTGTATAAAACATCTCCTGTTCTTTGTGGATAAATACACAGGGGCACTAAATGGACATGAGGGAGATTTGTCTTGTTACAAAGCAGAATCTGACTCCTGGTGTGTTTGTGACAGTCATAAAAGAACCATAATCTGTTCTTTTTATGCTTTTGCATTACTGGGCTGCTAAGGGTAAATATCTGTCTTGAAAGGAAGTAAGATCTTGGAGCTCAAAATATCTGCTTTTGTATTTGGGTGACTTGTCCAGAACGTACATCTCTCTCTCCTCTGTTGTGTGTACACACACACAGAAAAAGAAAAAAGTGGATTTGCAAGTAATGTTTTAGTAATTTTGTTAATGCACATCTTGTCCAGTCTTATGACCACATATATTTCGCATCATAAGTCGTGGTGAATTTGACTTTGCTGTAATTTTCTGCTATTTATAGTAGAAGAAACCCCCTGTGCTCTCTATAAACTATTTTAAATAAGTCTTGCAATCACCAAAAGCAGCAACATAAACTGATCTAAAGCTAGTGTGAGGAACTTTAGCTACACATATAACTGCAGAAAAGAAATGAAAGCTTTTAAAGATCAGTAACATATTATATATGTTTTGAAAACTTGTATATTTGTTTGAGGCAGCTTGCCAAAGACAGCATTTATTTTCTTGCAGACTTTGGTATAACAGTGCTGCATGCCCAAAGTCATGTAGCAGTGTGTTTAGAAGTGATGTATTCCCAAGGTTTTTTCCCTGACATTTTAGCACGTTGTTCTTATGTGCTTAAGCTGGACCTAAAAAACTTTTTAATATGTGTGGTTTTTCATGTAGTGCTGTATTCATGAGGGAAAAAAAGAAAAAGGAATTTTGTGTGACTGTAGATGTAAAAAATAGCATTTTATTTATTTTCACTTTAAAAATGAAAAATTTATATGTTTGTCAACCCAAAATGTCTTCAAATTATATCTGTTGTCTCATGAAGTAGTCATGAAACTGCAGCCACGTTACCACATGGTTATTGGACAATTGCTTTAAGAAAACATTGAAAAGTGAAAAAGAGGAAACAGATTATTACTGTGATTTCAGTTATTTCCCATTTAGTACTGAAAACCTATCACACAGTGTGTCTGATTTTAATTTTTTACTTAAAATATGGTTTAAAGTATGAAACTATAAATTCCTTGAGCTTTATGGAGATAGAAAATGGCAGTATTGATTGAATTAATTGTTGCCTATTTTCATGTCCAAAATGACCCATACCCAAATAAAAATAAGGAAAAGTGATAATATAATTTCATTTTGAAAATTATCACTGCAAAATGATTTTTCCAGAAAGAAAATAATTGAACTGCAATGACCAAAGTTTTGTATTTACAATAGCTTGATCAATCTTCTAAAATAAGCAATTCTTTATACATGCAATTAAAAGTGTTTTCATATTTAGTTTTCTATTTACTTTTTTTTTTCATGATTTGTCTATGACAAAGTCTCTCTTACATTTTTTTAACACAGATGTCTTTCCATTCCAGAACTAATATTTTCTACAACCAGAGACTGAAATGGCATGACTGGAGTTTTAAGTAATTTGGCTTTGACAGTTTCACCATTTACTGAGAACTTGGAACGGAATTTGAACTCTGTTTCTGCACTATCTTAGGTTATAATGCCATCCTTTCCTAATGAGGGAGGTATGCTAGTCTTGGATTTTTTATATACCCTATGAATTATTCAGTATGCTTGTACCTATAAATTGTGATGGAGTACTGTTTGTATTTTTAGTTAATTTGTATATGTTTTTTGAGATATAAAAATGTTGATAGTTACAACATTATTTTTCAAAGATAACCATGGAACTGCTCCTCTGACTTTGAGTTCGGAACTACCTTATCAGAGCACAATTAAAAGAAAAGTCAGAAAGAAGAAGAAGAATGGAGTCATCACTGCCAATATTGCTGGCACAAAATATGAAATTGGTAGGAAGCTGCATATTTTGTTTTCATCCTAATAGCCTTTGATATGAGAGAGTTACTGATTAATGGAGTGAATTAAGGGACTCTGCATCAAGCTGACAGTGAGACATTTCTGAAGGAGTTTCTTTTATAAGAAACCTGGGGTTTTCTTGTAGCATTTAATTCATAGCTTTGGATACTGTGCATCTATTAACCCCCATTTGTTACTCATATTGATTCCCACTTGTTACCTTGAAATGTAAAAACTTCAGTAATCAAGAAGGCTGTGGAAGAACCTTCTAAATATGTGTTATATATGTGTTTGGAAGTTTACTTAAAGTCTTGAAAGATGAGCAGTGTAAATTCAATGTTAAATACTCTTAATTATTATACAGAGGCTTTTCAGTAACATCCGTTAAGGTTTTGTATTTTCATATTTAGTGCTAATATATTTTTTCCCAGAATCAGAGTTATGAATGGCATGTATCAGTCTTTTTTTTTTTTTCTAATTAAAATAATGCATGCATTTCCTTTTGTAACACTGTACCTTCTCTAAGGAGGCATTTTTGTCCATATCTGCAGTGACACTTATAGTCATCACTATTTTAAAATTAACTTATGGCATAACCAAGATTAACTCTAACTGCTGTACAAGAGGATTTTTGCTGGATGATTGGGGAATACCTTGAAGCTCTTTGCAGTTCCCATCAGTGGTTGTGCTGATTCCTGCCTTACTATAAGGTGCTGTAACATTGTAATGGCAGGTTTGCAATAGACTGATGGAAATATTGCAAGATAAATAGCTTGCCGTGCTAACATTGTTCTCAGACAAAGGGTTCTATATTGGAAGTGTTTAAAATCTTAATTGATTTTTTAAATGTTGAAAATTAATCTATTTTAGAGATTCAAAGTAGTCCCTAAGTGTGTGACTTCTCCACAGTGCGTGTAGTAATAGAAGAGATGGGATTTGTGAAAACGCGTGATGAGGATGAAACAGCCAATCTGATCTGGAGTGATTGTGCAGTGCAGCAGGAGAAGATTGCTGAGCTGCGGAACTATCAGGTACAGTGGTACTTAAAATTTTTGACATGTTTCAATAAACTGCTTTACTCTGAAATGTTAAATAATTGTCAGTAACTGCTCAATTCTGTTTGTGTGGAGGGGAAAAAAAGCCCACACAAACCACAACTAGCCAGGCTGCATTAAGGCTGTACCACTGCATAGCTTAAAATCCTATTCTCTTTTCCAGAGTTATTTGTTCTTATCACTTGGAATCTGATGTATAAATATTTGGGGCTATTTTTCATGCTTTTTTCTGCCAGTTGGGTGTTGTGAATGATCAATTTAAAGAAGATACAAAACATCATTTATAAGTTTCTCATAAGCTTTGAGGCAGTAAGTTAACAACCAGAGCTCTCTCCACAGTCCTATGAATAAATATTTTGGTTTTTTCACCATTATCTTGTGTTTGCATTCTTTGTTTCTAGATAGCTGTGTGAATAAAAGTATGATAGTCTCATGTATGAAATTAAATCAATGGACAGTTATACTGATGGAAGACAATACAACTTGCAGCATCTTTAGCATTGTTAAGAATAGGTAGTATAGTGTAAGATATCTTAAATAATTTAGATGTAACAGTATTTGTGTTTGCCTCAGCATGCAGTTGAGTGTTTTAAATGTTTGTAATTAGGTATGCCAGAAAAACTAAAAAGTTTCAATTAATTTTCCTTTTTTTTCTACTTCCTCAGAGAATCAACCATTTTCCAGGAATGGGAGAGATATGCAGAAAGGATTTTTTGGCAAGAAACATGACTAAGTAATATTTCTTTTAATATTAAGAAGTTTTCCAGCTGTGGTATTTAATGCAATAATATACTGAACAATTGCTTTTGAGGCTTGTTTATTTTTATTAAGAAACTAGGAGAGGACCAAGAATAATTTTCAAAGTTCTTTAATAACTTTAGCTTTGGTCCTGGATCTGTAGTATTGGAGTGGGTTACTTTATTTCTCCGTTGACTTCAGTGGAATATTATGTAGGCTCACTTTTCTGTCTAAACATTGCAGAATGTAGGTGAGTCTTGAATTATTGTACAATAAACATAATACACCCATGTATGTATCCCATAATAGTAGAACAGAATAAAAGAGCTGTATGTGGCTGGATAGTGCATCTGGACTATCCTGTGCAATGTGCTCTAGGAGAACCCTGTTTCATCTGGGATGCTGGACTAGCGGACCCACTGAAATCCCTTCCAACCTGACCAATTCTGTGATAGTACTTGTTTAAAATAATTAATGGCTATATTTTTGTGTACATCAAATTTAAAAAATGTGAACCATCTTACTGTTTATATAAGAAATTAGTCAGTGAGGCTCATTTGTCTAATTACAAATTCTCCTCACTCTAGTGGAATAACTGGGTTCTGAGGAATTATCCTAGCTGAGAATCTGTGAGTAAGACTTGTAAGAAAACAATACTGAATAATGATCTGATAGCCTAGTAAGGAAAGGTTTGAGGGTAAATATATGTCAATATTTTATTCTAATCTAAATTAGTTTGTAGAGCAATTATTAATAGAGCTAATCTTTTGGCCCTCAACCTGACTTACACAACTTAACTGCTAACAGAACAGAATTTGTTTTATGAATACAAATGTAATTAATGTGATATCTTCTCCCGCTCTCTCTCTCTCTTTCAATTTCTTTCTCTTTCCTTTTCTGTTCTGTAACTAGAACACATAATATGTAGAATGTATGCAGCTATTATGATGCAAATATTGTGTGCATTGCTGTGGTGTCTCCATGTCCTAAGTGTGGACTAGAGCTCCCCTGTGTCAGTGGTGCTGCTCAAGCACTTTTCACTGCCCCTTTCAGACTGAAAGTAAAAACAGAGAACACATGGAGGCAAACAGCTGTTTGGAGAGGTCTTGGAAACAGTCAGTCAGCTTGGTACACAGTGCTACCCTAGTGTATTGCTGCAGTTCTGTGATCTTTTTTAAAAAATACAGAAAATGACAAAAGGCTCTTATTATTACACACTCATTCTTTCAAATACAGTCCGATGATGCCTCTATCAACCTACTGAATTCTGAGTTTGAAACACAATTTAAAGTTACTCAGTGCTGAGATTGCACATATAGGTAAGATGGGAATAAATTCTCTTACACTGTAACTCTGGGTCAAACATGTATGTTGTGACTTCACTTAATATCAGTAGGTATAGCAGGGCTTAATCAGTTGTTTTTTTTTCTCAATACTGGCCCTCAAAATCAATACTTAGTATTCATACTTTATAAAAATCAAAAAGATATGCCTTGAGATTGCCGGTGAAATCATAGGTCAGTTGGTATATGTGGTTGAGCAGGCTCTTCCCAGTAAAATGCAGGATTTTGTTTTCTACAGTTCTTGGTCTATCTTGAAATTTGGATGTGTGGAAACACTAATTCTCTTGTTTACTGCTGCATGCCATCTTTTCTATTCCCATTACTGACTCTACTGATTACTATCATTGAGAGATAATGAAACTATATTGAGAATTGGTAGAGAGTAGACTTTTTTTTCTTTTACTTCCATGTTTGTTGTTGTACTGATTTCACCCTTCTATTTTATGCAAGTTGTGGGGAATAAAGTGAAAGACAAATCTACCTTACTTTGAGAGGAAAATACTATTCAGGAGATAATGCACTTCAGGAGTTCTTTTTTCAGGCAATATCCAGGCACTCTGTATCACAGGACCATGTGGTTTTCACATGCAGAAAGGTGGAAGGGAGCAGTGTAATATGTAACGTGTGTAGTATGAAAGAAAACAACGCAGCAAAGAAAGTATGGGAACACGGAATAATGGAACAGATAGAAAGAGAAATGTAATTGAGAAGAAAAGGCAAGCATGAGCATAATTTCAAGGATAATAATAACACAGAAAAGAAAAAAGTCACAATAGAAGTGCCATCATAGGGCCAACTAGATCCTAAGAGACTGTTGTGAAGGGTCTCTTAGATGAGAGCTCCTTGTGTGAAGGATAAGTGTGGTTACAAAATGAAATCAGCAAATGGGGGAGAAGGTGCACAGGATGAGTGGGAAGGGGCACGGATCCATCTACGCAATATTGTCTTTCCCAGCACCTTCGTTGATTATATCTAAAAAGTTCATGAACTGATCATGGGCCAAGAATCATTCTCATCCATACATACCCACTAACTTTTCATATCTGAAAAGGATATCAGAGGATTTTTAAATTTAGGCAGAGGAATCTGCATTATTAGACTGAAGGTTGTGCTTTAGTGAGCTATGTTTTGTTCAACAACATTGCTTCTTTTGTACAGAAAGCACTCTGAGATCAAGAGCAGAGTCTGACCACATTTGTGAGCTAAAATAGTACTCAGAAGAACAATAATTTGCTGTTTATTTCTCAGACCTCCTGATAAGGACAGCAAAAGCATAAGGATAGAGAAACACAGTGAAAAAGTGGTTACTCATAGTAGTGGACAGACAGCCCACGTGCTGAAAAATAGGGCTATTGTAATGGAATAGGCCTTGATTCCACAGGCTACTTAATGATGTTCCTAAGACCTTTCTGAATAGGGCCTTGCAGGGAAAGAACAGAGCTGAATTCTTTTTTTGAAAATTTTAGTGAGCCCCAGACCCTATAAACAATGCTGAAGTATTCCACTTCATAATATTAAGTGTTTGTAATCCACCCAGTTATGCATTAAAAAGATAAGGCATATAGAACTGATACATGTTCAATCACAAAATAATATCAATATATCAGGAATAGCTTGAAGCTATATTCAGTGAGTAGGGAGAGTGTATATTGAAACCCTTGAATAAGCTAAATTACAGGTCTCTAGCATGTAATGGGAAGTATATGAAAAATAACCTGGAGAGGGATTTAAACTATCACAGAAATTGCTTTTTGCCTAAAAATAGGATAATTTCTGCCTAGATAAGGTACTCAGTTGGCAAAGTAATAACATTTGTAAAGACAGAGCAGATGGAGAGTAGTTTAACAATATGAATGGATCGGGAATTCAAATATCTACTTCTGTTTTCAAAAAGTTTTCCAAAATATTTAGTGGCTTTCATTGAACTTGATTTTTAAGAATAATAGTTACAATGAAGCTGCAGAAACACTGAACTTCCTCCAGTACTGCTGTAGCTATTGTGGTTTCTGCAGAGTGTTTGTTGGGAAGTTGGCTACACAGTTTGGTGACAGTGTATCCATTATACCAGTAGGGCTTGGCTATGGTCCTAGACCGACATGTGCGCTGAAAAAAAGCTCTGTTTTTGCCATTAGTATTTTAGCCACTTAAAGAAAAAGTATCTGCCCAAGAGTATTACGTAAGCTCATAGTAGAAATGAAAAATGGAAATTATATTGCCTCTTTTACACATTAGTTATGCTGATGCTATTAATTTTCAGTACAAAAGGATAAATATACCCAAATCTGTATTTATTTTAAAAATATTAAACTTCACCATAGTGGCATTTAAAAAAAATCAAAGTTGGAGATCTTCCTGTATCAATTTATTTTTAAACTTCCAATTCCTTTCTGTTGGTCTGTGGATATTTGTATTTTAGACATGTCCACTCTATGCTACAGAGTAGTTGGGAGTTAACTGAACTAATTTTGTATGAGGTTCTGCATGAAGGAAGTTTCAGGTACTCTGAGTACCTGAAACAAGCTAGCTGCACCAGTATGTAACTCAGCAAAGACTAAATTTATCCTGTTGGGAACTATGATGCCAGTGTGCATAGTACCAAGAAGTCCCCATTGCTCCTATACCTTGGCTGCTAACCAGCATTAAAGCACCCCATGTGTACCTCAGCCATACCGACAGCATGGTGTGAGTGTATCTTTAGTGGACACACATGCACAGCTCTGGGTGATGGAAACTTCTACTACCTGAATTCTTTACAGTTCTTCTTCTTCCATTTTTCTTCACAGACAACACAAGTTTAGAATGAGATACACTCACTACCTCTACTGCCCCAGCTATTAAAGCAGGGAGATTAGGATCTTGCTGTACCCTTTCCCCAGATTCATAGTTTGATTCCCTATTTTTATTTTAGTTCTTCTGTTCCACCCCTTCACCTCTACTCCCTCCCTGCTTTATCTTGCTTTGAATGTCTTTGCTTTCTTTTGATTAAATTAGGTGCTCTTGGAATCTTAATCCCAACATACTGGGACCAAAGACTAATCAAAGCTTGTGTGATTTGTCCTATATAGGAAATGAATGAGTTGCTTGGCCTGTGTCAAAGTCTATTTATTGCAATTCCTTATGTTTAAAATTCTTTCAAAAGGAACAAAAAACTCCTCCTTAATTACTTCCAATTGCTTTTTAATTTTAAATTCAGTCTTTTTTGCACCCAAGAAGAAACTTCAAATATCCCAACTCCTCTTTTTTTGTGTCTGTTGATCCTCATACCTCCCCAGACACCTGCCAATATGAAAATTAAAATACCACTCCCCCCGCCAAA
>WBNO01021191.1:0-133972 GCA_013400575.1 Peucedramus taeniatus | reverse complement strand
AAAAAAAAAAAAAAAAAATCCATGGTTCGTTATAAGGTCAATATTTCTAAGAATAGGGATAGCATTAAGTCATCTGAGTAAATGGCCAATAAATAAATGGCCAAGTAACAGGAGTGAGATGGATGCCAAGAAATGAGACGGATACCAGTAACATAATAAGCACATAAGCAAAAAGGCTCAAGATAGTCTGCTCTTGAGTATAACACATTCACACTCATATGAATATGTAATAGAGCTCTAACTATTCTTAAAGAAATGCAAAAGTTTACTTTCATATTACAGAATTTTGCTGAAAAAGCTCCCTTGTCAAATTGTCATGAGTGCTTTTTAATCTGGAAGATTGAAACATCAAAGTAGTCAAAAGATTTTAACTCAATTACCCTTTTTGTGCAGAATGATCAAGAGTCAGCCTCAGGAGTACAGTTTCATTCCTCGAACATGGATCTTTCCTGCAGAATACACACAGTTTCAGAACTATGTAAAAGAATTGAAGAAAAAACGTAAACAGAAAACTTTCATAGTCAAACCAGCTAATGGTGCAATGGGACATGGGTGAGTTGTCAGTTAACTTCAGTCTTCTTACCTGTTAAAGGTGAAATCCAGTTACAACTGGATACTTACAACTTTAGCAGAAGCTGTGTGTTAATAAGAAGATTGTATTTCGAGTTGTGTGAAAGTCAGTGTATTGGGTGAAGGCTTCACAAACCTTAAATAAACTCAATTATTATGAACACAGTTATTTTATTGTGAATTTTTCTGCTGTGCTTAGATTTATAGGGTGAGATTGTATTGGGCATAAATGGCAGGGTTTTGGTGGCTGGAGGCTGCAGGGATGTGTGTGGGAGGTCAGGATCTTACACAGCTTTAAAACCAGCTCAAACACCCCATTGTGTTCCCAAACTGCAGCCAGTCAGAGAAGCAGAAACATGTTTGAGAGCAGCAGCCACAAGATTTAGGAGAGGCAGAGGAGATGCTGTTGGGGATGTGGCTAGATGTGCACTCTTGGAAGCAGGGCACACCCCTGAAGAGACTGCATCCTGCAGTTGAGTTGGAGAAGTTTTGTTTGTGACAGGGCTGCACAGTAAAAATCCAATGGGATAAATATTGCAATTGTATTTTTGGTTCTTTTTTTTTTTTTCTCAGATATTTTGGTTTCAGTTTTATTGCTTTTAATACCAATTTGAATTATGTTATGTAGTAAAAATCTAAGTTTTTCAACATATGTCAGAATTACTATAAAAGTAAGGCCTCTAAACTTTTCAATTTCTTCATTTTTCAGTTCTTGTAGTAAGGGCAAAGATAAGGTAAAGGTACCGGCATAGTTCTGAGAAATTTCTGCAAAGTACTTCACTCCATTTGGGGTATTCAGTACTAAACTTCTGAAATGTATAATAACTAATAGAGAATAAGGTTAAAGTGGCATTAAGGTTCTGGGAATTTTAGGTTAATAATTGTATACTGAAAATATTAGCTTTTACAGTTATTTAAAAGTCTATGTGGTTAGAGATTGGAAGTTCATAGTTCATATTTAAACCTTTTTTCATTCTGGTGTGAGGGAACTAGAAATACAGAAATACTGAGCTTAATCTCTGCCATCATCAGTCATACAGATCAGTGTCCTGCTTTGCAAACTTCATCACCTAAGGTTTGCACTGAAAGTTCTTTGCAGCCTGTGCCTCAGGCAGAAGTTGTGACAAAGACTGGAAGTCTATTTTTAGAGCTGCGTGAGGAATAATCACAGAAGCTGGAGACTGGTCGTTCTGCCAAACAATTTCTAAGTGTAGAGCAAACCCATTATTACAAATTGTTGAATCGAAGCAAGCAGAAAGTTACTTTGAAATGGCTCGTTGGCTTTTTTCATCTAGTGAAGCACAATAAAGGAAACCAAAAGCCTTGTAAGGGAATGCAGCTTTTTCTCTGCCCTAAAATCAGATATCTAAGTCTCTTTCTCTAGGTAGACTTTAGCCTCACTATTTGGCTGGGTCACCTTGATAATCTATTTCAAAGAGTAATGTCCAAGTTTTAAAATAACTTTTGTTTTTACCAGGATCTCTTTAATAAGAAATGGAGAAAAGTTACAAGCTCAGGATCACTTAATTGTTCAGGAATATCTTGACAAACCATTTCTTATGGAAGGCTACAAGTTTGACTTACGTGTGTATATTCTTGTAACCTCCTGTGATCCATTAAAAATATTTTTATATCATGATGGACTGGTGAGAATGGGCACGGAAAAGTATCACCCCCCCAGTGACTCAAATTTGGTAAGTCGGAGTTCATTCCAATTTATTGCTTATGGTATAGACTTTAACCTGTGTAGTGTTTGCAGGTGGTAAAATTAAATAAACTGGGACTTGTTTATTTCATCTGGATAGACTTCTGCATTGTCATTGAAGAGAAAAAAATTTATGCGAAAGATACTTAACACATGGTTTTCTATTGAAATCACAAGTATAGCCACATTATTGCTTATACATAAAATTTGATATGACTTTGCATGTATGTATGCTAAAGAGTTTAAATATATTCTAGAGGAAGGCAAAATCACAACCCAAAAAATAAAATCAAATCACTGCAAGAATGGGCACATTGCTTTTATGTTCATGTGAGACTGAGGCTGGGGTGGCAAGTGGTAAATAAGGTTTATCTCCTGCTAAATCATTGCTTAGCATCCATGAAGCTTGGAGCCTTTACTGAGGGTCCTGCCAGGTTTCAGCCACTGTGTTGGGAACTTAGGCAGAAAGGAGAGAACCAGCACTGCAAGGACCCAGTGCTCACTGCAGTCCCTGAACATGAGGGAATCTCCTGCTGCTGCTGCTGTTTGTCAGTGACTGCTTCAGCAGGGACGAGTATGTACTTGGCAGCTTTAGGGTGATTCAGTAGAGCTGTCTGTAAACAAAGAGAAAACCAAGAAATGGTAAGGGTCATGCTTAAGATTTTGCACAATTTCCTCCTCTTGTTCCACTGTATAGCATGTTGCCCTGGTGGGGGGCGTAAACTCTGCTCTTTTGGCTCAGATCAAAATGCAGATGTCTAAGAAAGAAGTAGATTTGCAGCACTGGAAGGTATTAGTAGAGTAGGTTTGTTATACCTCACTCTGTACTCCATTGCTTGCAGAGCAGCTTCTGTGTAATTATGTAACAGAAAACACCATAGAGCCTTTTTGCCTACATGAAACTTAAAATTCTGACTGTCTCTTGGTGTGCCTTTGAAAAACGCAGGTACAATTTGAGGCCCAGTACAAATGCTATATTTGGAAGTGTTCCAGTGCTGTATTTGGAATAGTTTGCTTTTAATATTTGTGTATTGCTGCTAATCTCGGCATTAGCAGCACTGAAATATGCTCTGAGAGGATAAACAGAGCAGGCAGTTATTTCTATGTTCTCAGAACTGCTCATGCTGGAGGTTGTCTATTGTGTGAAATAACCTACTTGTCACTAATGACATTGTTCTTTGGATGACATATTTCCACAATGACATTGTTCCAAATAACTTTGGACTATCAGTTCAAATGCCCAAACACTTTTTTTTTTTTGGTAGTCGAACACTTAATTACTTTTGTCTGAAATAATTTGAATTTCATGGAAAGATGACTCAAAACCAATAGATTTCAGAATTATTCTTAAGAGAGTAATGAAGTCATGGGAGAAATTTGTTGCTTCTAGTGCTACTACAATATACTGTTAACTCGTTTGCAATTAAATTGACTGATTTTGGTAATTTCCTTAAGTTTTTTAAAGATAAGGAATGTAGTAAGATAAATGACAGCAGAAGGCTTGTGTTATCTATTAAAGATGAATTGAAACAGAAGGCTTATGGTCACCTTAGAATATCATCTACTCTCATGTATGTAATCAAACATGACAGAGAACTCTCACTGTGATGAGGACAGACATCACCATAGTGTAAGTGAAAAGCTGAATTAATCTCTGGGAGATAATATAAATGTACAGATCATGATTTTTAAATGGGCCTTGGAAAAGGAATGCTTTCTTTAAATTCAGCTGATAACGTGAGTCTATTGCTGGTGACATTTTGCTCCATAAAGGAACTGTAGCCCTCAGTCATTTATGTAACGTATGTTTGGAAATTTACCTCCCTCTGATGTATGGCTACCAGCCAGTTAAAAATGAGCAATTTTGGCAGATATCAGCATGGCAGATGAGTTTATATGTAAAAGATATTTTAAAGTATCACCATCATGAGAACACTTCTCATAAATAAGCTAGAGTGAAAACTGAAATGTGGGATTGTCTATGAAGCAGATGCCAGAGTGTCTTTTAGCACTTTTAAAGTAGCACTTCAAAATACTGACTTTATTGTTTGCTTCTTGTGGAATGTAATCATTCTCTAAGTTATGATAATTGCTCTTGACTTTTTAAGGTAGTTGTTTACATTGAGACCTGTAAAAATGGCAGATATATTATCTAACCAGATGTGGAGTGGTAGCTCACTGCAACTGGCTTAAGTAGAAGCCCAGGTTTTGTTGTAAGAAGGCTACAGAGCATTCAGTCATGAAATCTCCCAGAATCAGAAACATGAAATCTGCATGTAGTGTATTTGCAAATATGAGCTGTTTGATTATATCATTATTGATGTAATGTCAAATTTTCTTTACATGATTTTGAACTGATTATTTTAGAATTTTTTTAGAAGTTTTTAAAATGTCTTTTCTTCCTTTTTTTAGAGTCAATTGTATATGCATCTGACTAACTACTCTGTCAATAAACATAATGAACACTTTGAACGGGATGAAACAGAAGACAAAGGAAGCAAACGCTCCATAAAATGGTTTACTGAGTTTCTAGAAACAAATAATCTTGATGTCTCCAAATTCTGGAGTGATATTTCAGTAAGATAGACTAAAGCACTTTATTTTGTGTATTTTTAGAAAATTAATTGCTTCTGCCATCTGCTTTACTGCAATTCAGAATGATTTTTGAAACTTTATTAACCCAAATTCTCAGCAATGGATGTCACAAAGGACATCCTATAAACTGTTATTACATTTTTTAAAAGACTTAAGTCATAGTCTGATTACAAATTAAATATTAGCATTTTTCTGAGGATCAAAAGTTCTTTCAGTTACACACATAAGTAATATGGTACAAAGGAATCATGCCATTTAAATTCTTGAAGACTTTTATTTTAGTGTATAAAGTGAATTTTATGTGTGAATATTTACAAAATTGTGGTCAGTGTTGCATATATTTTTGTACTTAAGCACCATTGAAGTGGTTGTGTTACAGGTGTCTTTAGATGAGGAATAGGCTTAAGATTGTTAGAGCTTAAAGCTGTTTGCATGATTCTGAGAACACTTATCAAAAATTATACTGCAAAATTAAATGGATGAAGACTGGCTATACTATACTGTGTTACCAATTTGCTTTTTATTATTTAACTTATTGCAAGTCTCAAAGTTTGTACGTACCATGGAAAGTAAAACAGTAGTCTAGAACTATATAAAGTTATATATGGTACTACATAGGAATAGTTTGTTTAGTATAGACTATTTACTCGGTATTTAAAATCTTTTCTTCTAGTAGATATGTAATGAAATTTAAAACATTAAAGCATGAAACACTATAGTTCAGTGTGTGCTGGTGTTTTCTCTCGTGATGAATTTTTCTGAACCAAATCCCTGCAGGAGCTGGTGGTGAAGACTCTGATAGTTGCAGAGCCACATGTTCTTCATGCTTATCGCATGTGCAGGCCAGGGCAAGCACCAGGAAGTGACAGTGTCTGCTTTGAAGTCCTGGGATTTGATATTCTGCTGGACAGAAAACTAAAGCCATGGCTCCTAGAGGTAAACCTCTTTATAGAGATGTAAATTTTTAGGCATGAAGTTAACTAAGACCCGGCTGAATCTGTATCTGTGTAAGAAAACTTGCAAAGAAAATCTGTGCTCTGTTGTTGAGTACATAAATGGTGCTTTTCTGCAGCATCCATACAGAAGTGCAGTATCACCTTGTAGTGATTTTTGTTACTGAAAAAAAAGGTAATCGTTTTCCTAGACCAAATTTTTAGGCAAGATGTTTTTGAAAGTTTTAACGGGAAATGTGATGTTAATGTAGCTGTTATTGTAGCTGGAGGATCTTGATTGATTATATATATATTATAAGTTGTGCTACATAGATTTCCTTCATGAGTATGGCTATGTAATATGGCTCTGGTAACTTTTGTGAATGTGTGCCCTTAATCTTCTCCTTTTTGTGGATGTGTTCTTTTCCCCTCCTGTGCTTTTTGATAGCACTGCCATAAGCAGAGAAAACTAATTTGGTATTCAGGAAATTCTGCAGTTGGTGTGATGGGACTGGAAGAAACATTTCTTCTCTGATATGTTTGTTAGTGGTACAGTTAAATCAAGTGGTGCTCACACACATTTTCAACCAGAAATGTTTGAACTTTGTCTGTTGTGTCTCTTATATTGCCCTATTAATAACATATAGATGAAGTTCACTTGTCTTTTTTCAGATTGACTTGTTTCATTCTGTTAACTGGTTGGGTGGCTTTGCAGCTTGGGGAAAAAAGCAAAATGTATTCAAAATCTCTCTATTGACAGCAAGTCATGAATATGATTTGGCTACTGATGAACAAAATGTACACAATTAACTTACTGAATTATAACCTCATTTGCAGGCCATTAATACTGTCAACAGTTGTTTTGTCGTGGTTATTTCTCTCAGGGATTCATTATAATTTTAATTAGAAAAATAAAATTCCTCCACTGTTGCCATGCAGACATAGCATATTTGGTGGCTTTGATGTTCTTGCCAACAGCAGCGCATGACATGAACTTAGTCTGTACTACATCAACATCTGTTTTTGTCCAATGAAGCTTGCTGTCCCTTTGATTTAGCACTGCACTTCCAGATTATCATCTATAAGTTGCCTGTACCTTGCATATAACTGTGTGTAGTTATTTGACTGCAGACAGAAGGTTCTGTGTAACATTTCATTCAGCCTTGTTGCAAATGCTGACAGACCAATTCTGTGAGAGGTGGTGAGTCAGCCAGTGTAGGGAGTCCATTCTGAAGGACACCTCTCTCTCTGCTCTGATGTTTCCATGAGCTATGGAGATTTTGGGGGGTTTGAGTCACCACTTACAGGTCTCAGAGGAGAATCATATTATCCCAAACTCCTTGTTTATGAGGGGGTAAAGTAGTAAATGCTCCTGGTATTTTGAGTAGCTGGAGAATACTTCAGGACTTGGAATTGTGTACCTAGTTACTACTTTTTTTAAAAGCAGAAGTCCAAGTATTTCCTTTTCTGCTTTTGGTAATACATGTATCCTTCAACTTGTTCTGCCAGTCATTTACCAAAACTAACAGAAATTTCAAACTTTGAAATTCATTAATTTTGGATACTCATTTACTATTTTTTACCTTGCTTTTCATGCTTTTTTGCAGCACTTCCAACAGAGTGTGTAGATGTATGCACACTGTATGTATGCTGTGTGTAGCGTAGTAAAGGTCAAATTGGCAGTGTATATATATAGACAATACATAATATATATAGTCTGTGTGTATATATATATGCACATATATAGATAATTCTTTTTTTCTAAAATACTTCTGCTACTTCCATAGATTTCCACTCTTATCTCTTTCCAACATTTCCCTCTTGCCAAAACCCCCTTAGGGGAGTGAATCATTCTTTCTAACAGTGGTAACAACTCCTAATCACAAGGCCCTGAATGTTCCCAGTGTTATGGGAAAATTGCCAAAATAGGATTAGGATGATTAGTTTCATGTTTCCATGCCTCATGTAGCTTTTCTGTTATAAAGATAGCTTAACAAACTATTAAAAGAAATGAATTGTGCAACATATTATAATGTCTCTGCTTTCCTGAGTTGACTTTTATTTATATTGTCTTGATGCATTGTAGCTCCCCTGCTCCTTGATGCTACTGAACTTCCGGAACCTTCTACCGTAGTGAGGGTTGTGTGAAATGCAGGATTGCCATCTTGTGGCACCAAGTGTTTCTGGCAATGATCTGTGCAGCCTCCATCCTTTCTGAGTAGCAACAACGACCTAGACCTCCCTTCCATACCCAGGAAATCCAGTTTTACTTTTTGACCAAAATTTCCAAGTTAGTTTATTTTGTGTAAAAGAAAAATCATACAGTTGAAGTTCCTGGATGAACTCCAGCCTTGTTCACCCTCATTATATTCAGTCAGGATCTCAAAGTTGTGTTCACTGGAGAAAAAGATAACATGCATTTTAGCAACTTCCTCAAGTGTAGGGTACCTAACTTCCTTTGCCATTTATGTGGGCAAGGCATAAGAAAGCTTACATATACATTCAGAAATTTATTATTTAGTGTCACTGAGCTAGCAAAGTCTTTTCAAAACTTTGTTATCAATCCAGGTGAAATGAATGTGAACATCTTAAACCAATCAATTATTGCTAATTCCTATTAATGAAGTAGCTAAAGCTCACATGCACAAACTTTCTGGCATCTACTTATTTCTCTTGTGTTATGCTTGCCCTGTCTGTACCCCTAGAGGCCCAAAGGCCACCATGGGGTAGGAGAAGTCTACTTCTCCAAAAAGAGATGGGTAGATAGTTATACCAAGTTTTCAGTGTCTTATGTTCTTTACCAGGAGGAGCACATTCTTGATGGTGAAGTTTTCTTCATCTTTGATCTTAATTTCACTTTGGGTTATTTTTTTTGTTTGCTGCCATGATCTACTTACTGACTGTTCATTTACTGGCCAGCAATTCCACATTGTCTCCCAAGTTTTACCACAAGTTTTCTACATCTCCTGGAATTATGCCATGTGCTTTCTTTGTTACCTCTAGACCCAGTATTATCTAGTTTACAAGATTGCATTCCTGTAATGAACACAATTTGGCCACTGGTATCAGTGTCTGGATTTTCAAGGCCTTTGCAATCATCATTTGCTTGTACTTTTGTGGTCCCTCATACAATCCTGTTTTTGACAACAATCTTCAAGATGTGCCTTGCTGATAAAATTACTGATGTTATATCAACACAACCTAGTTGTGCATGTCCTGGTTCTTGGGTCACTGAACTCTAAATAACCATCTCCCAGCTGGCAGATGCACAGACAATGATTTGGTAAGCTGTTATTGTGAATAGCTATTGTGGCATAAAACTGGTACCTTATCAAGATTACAGTGCCACAGTCTTACAGATTAGTCAGCAACCCTATTTATCATCTTCTTTGTGATATGATAGTAGATGAACAGGTCAGTCTAAAGAGGTTGGTCGATTAAATATTTGGGTGAAAGTCTTCCAAAAAAGAATATGTATAAATCTTTTCACTATTTCTGCTGAATTTTCAAGATTTATCTTTCAACATCAGATCTCATTGCTCACTTTGGCAGTCTGTCTGCAAAAGCAGAGGAGGGGTTGATTCCCAAAGCTGAAAGGTACCTGTCAATTATGAGCATAAGTGATGGGGCAGCTGGGACTCAGCAACAGGACACTGGGTGGCACAGCAGCCACAATAGTTCTGTCCCACAACTGTAGAGGCTCTAAGATGCTCTAATATATTTAGAGTGCTAAAAAAAAATAAACTGCTTTTGCCCTCTGCTTTGGACATGCAAACTGTCTCCCACTTCTAATTTGTGTGGGGCACAAGGCATTAGTTTTCACTTCTGAAGCTCTTATATATCAGTCCCTTCTGTAACCAGCACTGCTCATTCACTATCAAGGTGAGATTCCTGCTTATCATTATCACCCATTACTCAAGTGTAAGTTTTTATACCAGCCTGGAAAAGTTCCTAGAACAAATCATTATTCCTCCTTAAATCTTCCTGAAAACTGAGATTCTGCAGGGAGTCCAAAACTTGTCAGGGTTATAGGATGTTAAGTGTATGATTTAGTCTTACTATGAGATTCCCAGCTGCATTTTCATTGTTTCTCTTAATTTATGGTACAATTTTTAATCTCTTATCTTGTACTTATAAGCTTTTTGTTGCAGAGGCTGTTAATTATCTTATGTTTTCACACTATGTACTGATTTAATAGCTTAGATTTCTATGTGTTGCTGTCAAGTGTATCTGAAAAATTATTTAATTATGATTAAAAAGACCTTGGATTAGAACCTCTTTCTGTCCTTGTATAGCTGTTACTTTTTAGAGTAGTATTTAAAGTTTCTTTCAGACTGGGAACTAGAGAAGAGTTTGACTCTTTCTGTGCTAGACCACCATAGCTTGGCAAATCATCTGTTATGATGTGTTTAACAGCACTTTATGTGATAAATTTTCTAGTGGCAGCAACCAAGAGTATATTAGACTGGATTCAAAGTGGCAGGACTTGAATGGTGTTCACTGTAAATGTCTGGATAACCTGGTGACTGAAAGGGTACATTTCCCAGCTCCCAGTATCTGTGATACTCAGTATTCTATTTAAAAAAATATACAAATGGAAGAGAACTTCGCAACATGTATTCTCTTAATCTCTGCTGTATTTGAAAGAGCCATTTCTGCAAAGCCTGTTACAATAGGTGTGTTCCCAGTGAACCTGAACATTCCTGAGTCTTCTGTGTCTCCTTTTTTTTCAGATTAATCGTGCCCCAAGCTTTGGAACGGATCAAAAAATAGACTATGATGTAAAAAAAGGTGTTCTGCTAAATGCATTAAAGCTTCTCAACATACGGTACCTTGTCCTCTTTTCTTCAGTCCCGCTCTATTTCTGTTGCTTTGATTTTTTTTTTTTATTTCAATTGGACTTAGAGGAAATTAAAAACTTTTTTTCCACCCTCATGTTTTCAAAATGTAAATGTTTCCCTTGCTGTCAGTTTTGCTATAGCTAAATTTAATTTTTCTTCATGCTTATGTGCTTGCAGAAAATGAATGGCAATAGTAATTTTTGTACTTATTTTTAAAAATTTTTCAAACACATCTTCAAGTTGGAATATGCATGCAGTAATGGGTATGTGGCCATAAAGGAAATTTGCTTGAGTGATAGTGTCACATTCAGTCAAAAGCCATACCCCTCTAGAGGAAAACTTTGTAGCTGAGATATGTTGAATAAAATCTACACCTTGAGAAAATAGATACAACCATGTTTGTACATTAAATTATAGCACAGAGTAAATACAGTATCTCCTAAAGTGTTAAAATATTGTAGCCATGAATGTTAATATTAAAAAAAATATCTTAATGAATGTTTCAATTCTAATTTTATGTGATAAATACATGATTGACTGGAAAATACAGATTATTTACTTGATATGAAAGTGTATCGCATTTTGGCTGCATTGAATTGACATTTCTTAATATCATCTGTGTTTCAGGACAAGTGATAAAAGGAAAAATTTAGCCCAACAGAAGGCTGAGGCTCAAAAAAGACTGTATGGTCAAGGACCAGTGAAAAAACTGCTGCCAGGTTCTTCAGATTGGGAGAAGCAGCGCCACACACTGCAAAGGAGAAAACAAGAACTGGTAGGAAGGGGAAAAAAGTGCAGTTTCTTGCTCATGGTTTATACTCTCTTTTGTTTTAATTGTCTTACTTTCTTGATTTATAGAAGGAAAGACTTGCACAAGTACGTAAACAGATTTCCAAAGAGGAGCATGAAAATAGACACATGGGGAACTACAGGTGAATGTTTTTGACTGTATTAGTAGGAAATATTCAGTGTATTCTTTAGGAATGGTGGAAACAAGTATTTGTGGTAGATGATAATTTTCTGCCAAAAATGTGTAAGTATTTATAGAAAATATACACATGTGCATCAGGTATCTTTTTTCAGACAGTTCTTTTTTTGATTCCAATTTTTTCCATGCACTTAGGAATTTATATGGCATCAGTCACCCTATTGTTTGTGCAAGACATTTGCTTCAAAGACATGATTGTTCACATTCAGTGTACCAAGAATCATGATTGTTGTTATGGACCTGTTCTCTAATCACATATGATCATTCATCTTGGTTGCAGGGGGTGCTGTATGATATTCCCCTGTAAAAATATCGTATTTGAATTGTATCTCTGAGGGTTGCCAAAAGTTTGGAAACTTTATGGGTGCTTCCATTATTTTGAATAGAGGGACATTTGAAATACTTTACTTTTTTTTTTTGCACTTTGATTTTGGAACTTGGTAGGCTGAAATGTAAGTACCTTCAGGTAAAGGTACTTACCTGAGAGGTAAGAGGTACTTAAAGGTATCTCCTTGGTAAAATATTTTCAAAAGAGAGCTTTACATTGTCAGTTATAACATGCATTGACCAGAAAACAAAAATTTTGTTTTGTGATGTTTTTGTTAATATTTCTTGTTATTTGCTTCATTGAGAATTGAAAGCCTGGGAATGATGGCCTAGGAGTATTTGGTGAAAGGGAGCAGAGTATGGCTAGCAAGAGATGATGGGAATATTTGCCCACTCTTTATAACATTCTTCCAGAATGTGAGAGGTCTGAGTTCACATATTTTATTGTGAACTACTCAGAATGCCTTTATTGCTGTTCTTCACTGCTGCATTTTTTTGAGCAGATGTTATATATTTCCCAGTAAAATTCTCATTTAAACAGATAGATGTTTCTGCAAAATTGACATTTTTGATGACTTAACATTTTGCTTACAAAGAGTCTTTCTTTGCAACTTTTAATTACATATTTTCTTGATGTGTGGAGCTGAACTATTAAGTTAAAAAAGCCTCTAGATGTACAATGAAGGCATAAGGTGGTTATTTTTATGCTACTAAAAGAAAGAAAAGCACTATGATGCTTTAACACATTTTTTCTTTTTGCTAACTTAAATGTCTAGCTTATTAACTGATCACATTTTAAGATGCTTATCAGTTCTTGACTGAAAATCAGACACATGATCTCTTTATTTAGATTTTGGGTTAATGTAAATCAGTAAAAACACAAAATTTTTTTCCTCAGGAAAAAGTAGAGTGTCATTTCATGAGGAATCTACACTTTTAAAAAGGCAGAACAGCTTTGTGTTTTATTATTAGCATGTCTTTGAGAAAGGGCTGAAGGATGGGCAGACCATGAGAAAGAAAGTAACTTTGGCTAGAGAAGAAGAGGAATTTTATCTGAGAGTTATGCAGTATTTTCTCCATGTCATATTCCTCTGTAGACCAGGACTAACTTGTGTCAGGCATTGACATAGAATCATGGAAATTTTAGATGCTAGTATTGCTGAATGGATTAATAATGCACTCTGAATAAAAATCCAGAGAAACCTCAGTCAAACTCAGGAGGTTTGGATTTAATCTGTGGATATCAGCTCAGCAATTGGCTTAGTCCATGTCTGTCTGCAAGCACAGCAGGCTCCAGTAGGAGTCTTGGGGCAGCTGAAGTAGGAGCCACACTTTTGAGCTCTTGTGAAATCATGAGGAATCAGAAAGGATGTACATGACTTTGAAATGGCCTTTAGCTGCAGTCTATTTCTAAATACATTAAGAATATTACCCTTTCTTTAAAGTATTCTTGCATGGCACTTTTTCTGCAGTAGAATCAACACCATTAAAAGGTGTTGACTGAAGCTAAATTAGAACCTAAGTCTCCTTTAGGTGTTTAATGCAAACTGGAAGTATCTTCATTTGGTTCTACAACTGCCCTGAGTCTAATGGTATCAAATCATCCTTTGTTGCAATCCTCATGGCAACAAAATCTTCATGTTAGATACCTCTTTAAGGAGAAAAAGTCTAAAAAGGAAGAACGAGAAAAAAAAGAAACTTGTAAAAAGTTCAGAAAAGACTCACAAATACAGAGAAGTCACATAATATCATGCACTGTATAAATGGTGTCCATGCCTTGCACAGTGCAGGCAAAATTAACTTAGGGTTGCTCCTTACAATACATTAAACATTAGTCTTCCATCTTAGCCATATTTCTGGCTGTGTTTCAGGTATTCATGACAGAAGGACTGAAGTGGTTTTCTTCAATGCCCATTGTTGCTTGATGAACATGAGTAAACCACCAAATCCTGCTTCGGATATTGTCATAATCTCCTTACCTGTGATTTTAGAGAATAATGGCATAGCTGCTCTAATGGAAAATCAGTCACTGTTTATATCCATGTACTAGTTATTTTTTCCTTTCTTATAGCACCTATTTCTTCCTGTTAATTTTTTTTGGAGGACTTAGCATTCAAGTGCAGTACATACTCAATCTTTAATTCATATCCTGCCCATGGGATCAAAGCTATTGTTCAGATTTTCACTGTTTTGTGTCCTTTGATTGCTAATACAAATTGTTTTGTGTCCTTTTATTGCTAATATATATTATCTTGTGACTCTGAATTTGACATACAACATTTTGCTAATATTTCATGAATCATTCACACCGGTATGCATCACTCATACCCACTGAAATTTCTGAGCACTGCAAAACTGGATTTTGGTATACCTCTGGAATGACCTACTTGGTATTTCTTTTGACTGTCTAATTGCTAGTTTAAACATTAATGTGTTCACTGTATTAAAAGTAGTTATAGAGAGCAATGGTCAGAGTATATGTTTTATGATTTGATGTTATGTAATTATTATAGATGGGATGCGTACATGTTAAAGAGAGACTGTGTATTAGTGACATTACTTTTGTGTGATGAATACCTCAGCTTTTATCCTAAACTGTTCTTTTTTTCCTTTTCAGGCGGATTTACCCTCCTGATGATAAGACATTACTTGAAAAGTATGAGAGTTTGTTAGCCACTGCTTTCCAGACGTTTCTTGCTGGAAGAGCAGCTTCACTTCAGCGGGAAATGAATAACCCCTTAAAAAGAATGAAGGTATTGAAGTACACTGAGTACTGGCTTAAGGAGTTTTTTTGAATTTATGATCTCATGGATTAGTTTCACTATAATCATGTATGATGGCTAATAAATAGCGTTTGATAATGTTCCATGATTTTATTATTATTCTTTGTGCAGCTTGTGGGCCAGATCCTTGAATCTGGATGAACTGCAGTGGACCCAGGGTGGAGACAGGCTAGATGGCTTTAAGCTACTTTACCATATCCCTGATCCTCAGCCTTACCCCTGGCCAAACCAGAGGTTGGCAGAAACTGCTTTTGAGCTGGTAATTGCCTCCTTCTTCCTCAAGTAATGTTCCCAGCCTGTTCATCCACTTGTATGGACTGGAACAAGAAGTACCCTAAAACCAGCTCCACTAGTTTAAGGATTTAAGGCATCCAAAAATTTTACCTGATTTGCCTACTTATTTAGTCAGAGACAGTAGGAAAACACCTATATTAATAACCAGCTAATATGGTGTAATTTGAAATCTGAGAAATAATTTTGCAGTTAATAATTTTGCTTTGTAGTTAGCATCATCCAGCAGTTTTACAGGAATCTTTGTTCAATCCTTTCTTCAGACTTTTTTAAAAATATTTGTTAGGACTTGATTTTAACCCTCAATTTCATGTTGCTTGCAAGGAGAGATGCATGCATGAGAAGAAATATTTCTATTTCCTCCTGTGGAGGAATTCATAGTCCTATTTCAGGAATTAGTAATCAGAGTAATTTCAAATTCCTACCACTTTCTCCTTGAATTTTTGAAGGACAGGATATATCCTGCTTTGAATGAATTGTAATGAAATTCCCATTTCTAGGAGGAGGACATTTTGGATCTTCTGGAGCAGTGTGAAATAGATGATGAAAAGCTAACAGGAAAATGCTCCAGGCAGCGAGGACCTAAGGTATTTGACTTCTAGATACCAATTTTTTATTTCACTCTATAGACAGGTTTTCTGAGAATTTTAAGTGGGTTAGCTGATCCCGTTGGAAGTTTTCTTCCTCATACTGCCATGAACCTTTTTTTATTTTTTTTTAAAGTATGAATAGAGATATGATTACCATTTGTCTGACTAAATCCCATTAAAATTTTAGTGGATTAAAAATACATTCTTCTTTCCCTCTCGAAAGCATTTGGAGGAATTGCCATGCGTGGCAACAGCTGTTGTACGAGAGATTGATTTCAGTGTGTGAAAGGATTTTTATATCAATAGTGGATCTTAAAAGAACGCTTTCATCTCTAATTGATTAGTGCCAAAATCAGGATTTTTGAGATTATAGGATAAAAGGCACTATGGAAAGTCAAAGAATTAATTATAATTTTGATATATCTGTAGCTTGCTCCCTTGCTAAGAGGGTTGTACAGTATATATTGGAACCCCTTTTGTATCCAAAATCTGCTTTTAATATGAATGTATATTATTTTTAGCTTAATGCTTTCTGGTTGTGTGCATAGTTCATGTGAGTCTTTGCCTTAAATAAACTGCATATCTCTAAGCCAGTAAAGATAAATAGTTTGGGCTTGACTAGAATAAGTATGTTCTTTATATCCTGTAAACATTTTAGGTCAAGTCTGCTTAGAACAGCCTACATTCCTGTTCTGAGCTTTGATGGATTTGTTTATGGATGCATGTAAATTTTTTTACAGTGTTTTATGTTTCTGATGACATGGTGTACAAATCTGTGGATATCTGTACAAAATGAATGCTGACAATTGTTCTGAGCTTGAAGAGGTACTTTAAATATGTGCAAGAATCCAAAGAGCTACATCTTATTACAGGCATGCATTCTGGAAAGAGGATCTACGTGCCCAATCTGGTATTAAGATAGATTTGCAGGGACCTCATTAAAATATGGGGATTTTGTGAGCTCATGTTTTAACAGCAGCGGATTCATTTAAACAAGAGAAAAAAAACCCCAGTCCACCCTAGCAATACACTCAGTCCATATTCTTACAGAGATTCTTTTCCTTGAAATTTTGTTTTCAGTTCTTTAACATGAGGTCAGTTATTCATCATTATATAGTTATTCAGTTATTCAAGTTTAACATCTCAGTCACATTTTTCCCTTTTTCCTGAACCCTGTCTTTTCCCAGCAACCCTAGAGAGCAGCTATCTGGTTGCCTGTATGCACACTGACTTGTTCTATTCTACCTCTACACTCCTTGTTCGCAAGGCATTCCCAGGCTGGAGACTGGGAATGTAACATTTAATTAAACATTAATAGGGTACTAAGCCCAAATTGAGAAACCTCTTTCAATTAGTTTTAAGGTGAATTTTGATTAATTTATGAGTAAGACTATATGCCATAATCTTCTTTTATAGCAGACAAATGGATTGTGGAGCTTATAGCTGCCTTACTGGTACAATATTGTTTGCACTTAGATGGGAAAGAAAAAATTGGTTGTGACCAAAATTAAATTTTTTCCCCCCTAAAATTGATGAAATCAAAACAGAAAACAATGAAACTAGCTTATCCAGGGAGACTGTTTCTTTTACTTGCACTGTGCACATTTCATGCTATGCAGGATTCTTATTCCTACATCTTTCTTGATACATTTCTCAATCATTTAAATCTTGCCTACAGTGAAGCCATATAAGCAAAGATTTCCCTGGTTGCATAATGTCCTGTGTGCTCCCTTTTAAATACAGCTGCCTATGCAGGTGGTCCTTGTATCTTTTTCCAAAAGCGCATCACCTCTTTCCTGTAAGGGTTAAGGTGCATAGGGCCAATCATATCTAATTGGCCACCTCTTTGTAAAGAGGCTGCTGTGAGATATGTAATGTCTAAATATATATCTATACAGAAATTTGGTGAGTGAGGCAGGCAGTAGAAAGTACTATTGCCTGTCAATCTGCCAGCTGTAAACCTCATCTTGTAACCATAAAATCCTACAAAAAAAAGAACTATTTGCAGATGCAGGATATAATAGAAAAGAACCCCCAAAAAACAACCACGGGACTTGTACTTTTCATGTCATGTAAACCAACATGAAAGGTTCTTTGAGAAGGTCGTGGATTCTGTCCCCCCCTTAAATTCAGTGGCTGCCCTGCTGACAGAAGGTACTTTTAGGTCAGATGTGCTGCCTTGGGTTGTACTCTTCCTTGAAAAAAACCCATCAGTCAGAACTCAGAAAATTAACAAGACAACTGGAATCGTTAGGAGAGAGAGGTGTGTTCCTCCTCATCCTCTCTGTACATAGAAACATAAGAACATCTACATTTCCACATACATAGCTCTACATAGGAGAGGTTGAGGGCTGTGCACGTATAAACAAATACAAGCTTTGCATCTAACAATTATTCCATATTGGCTAGGAATTTCAGCCTTATTTTTATTTGAATGTGATTAGAAACTCAGTGTAGGAAAAAAGAAATTAAGAATTTCACAGAAGGAAGGCATTTTTTCCTGCACTTAAAATATCGCTGAATTTTGCACAGATGGAGAAGTGCATTTTGGAAATGTCCGGTTTATTTATAGCCTCTAGAGGGCTCCTGACACCTACACACTGTCAGGGTTACCCATGTGTGCAGGACAATGGACTAAGGAACTAAAATAACAGATATTGTAGAGGAAATGAGAAATTAATTTAAATTTTAATTCTTTTGGTATAAGATCAGAGAAGTTTAATCACAGAAAAATTGGGTTAGCATAAGGCTAAAATCAAGGTGATGAGCTAGGCAATAAGATGTCTCTTTAAGTCTCTTTAAAAGATCAGTTTATACCCAGATTCAGCTATTATTTGTTATTATTGCTTTTTGTAATTTCTTTGATCTTTCTTTTTATTCTTCTTTGTTAATTGATATTGTTTACTGTAGAATGTGTGAGGAACATGTGTATGATAAGTGGAATAAGATCTATCTTAAAGCCTCTGTGAGCTATGACTGAAAATGTTTGTTATATTTGGTGTAACTCCTCAGGAATGTCTGATCAATATGTCTTCATCATACACAGCATTTCATGATAAGAGGAGCTATTTTTAATAAAGTGGTATGTGTTGAGGCACCTTACTTTTATCCCTTTGGCAGACAGATACATATCAACATATTCTTTGCGTAACAACAATTGTCAGGGCTCTCCTCAATGCAATATTCTTCTCTAACTTCTCCTTATCTGGTCTAACAGCTTGGGATGGCATAAGCATACTATTAGTGACAGAAATCCCTTCCCTTCTTTGACTGGAATAGAAGTTTAGGTAGCATCTAGTTAGTTATAAAGTGTATCTTGCATCAACAGGAGGTTTTGGGGCTTTTTCCTGTTACCCTCATAATAAATCTACGTGCATTACATTATGCTAAAATGTTAGGAAAATTTAAATTCTTTCTGAGAGTTCTTTTTTGCTTTGACTCAAAGTATGTACAGAAATTATGATTTAAGTTTTTTTTAATCTGATCTTTAATTGAAATCCATTAGGTAGATGAGGCCATCAGCATAGCTTCTTATAGCTGAGAGTTACTGGGAAGAAAGTGTGTAGGAAAAAAAGGTGACCACATAAGCCTACTTAGGAGAACAGATGTAATGGAAGATACTGCATTTTTTGTGCCTGACTAATGGTAGATGGAAGACAAAAAAATTTCAGTTGTAGTTTCTGTTCTTGGATCAGTTTCTCTGTCTCCACCTTTTTGGTTTTTGTCTTGCAGTATCCTTGGTAATAGCACAGCATTAATTAGCTAATGACACTCAATCCCATGTGCATATGAGGCACCAAGAACCCCCAGCACAGCTTGCTATATATTCTTTGGTTTCTGCTCTCTGCAGGATGTAGCTTAATCACTTTCTTTTTAAAGTAAACCGAAGTTTCCTGATGTATTTTTCTACTTATGTTGATCATTGTTAAGCAGTAGCTTCAGTTATTGCAAATATCAGTGAGGAATCTGAACTGATTGTAAATGGTATTCTCAATTGATTTATGATTTCAAACAATAATTCAATATGTTTGGTAGTGCAATTCATACTTCAAATAATTCCCCCCCCCCCACTTGTACTATATTATGCTGCTCTTCATGTGACAAAGATTAGAATTACAGTGGAATGAATTTAATGAAATATTTAAGCAATTATTCTAAAATTTAGGACAAACTTCCAATCTAATTTGGGAGGATTTATAGCTGTGGAAATTCTACCTGAATCTGCCTGAATCAGGGATCTAGTGGGATAGCTGGCTGTTTCTTTGGGATTCAATTCAATTTCTTGGGTGTTTATTTTTTTTAGCCCTTATGTTCAATGCCAGAAAGTGCACAGTCCTTAAGGAAACCTAAGAACTACAGCAGTGACAGTAGCTGTGATAGTGGTAGCAGTGTGTCAGAATCGGGAGAAGAAACTGAAAAGGAGGATCACAATGAAAAAAAAGAGAAAAAAGTTTCATATGATCTTGAAGAAAATAAATACAAATCTTTGGAACGATCAGGTAAGTTAAATGATCACGTTTCCAAGGAGGTCTGCTATTGACAATGCATTATATTAAATTCCTCAGTCTTTTAGAATATGTCAACTTTTTATCTGAGGGTTAAACGCTGGTTTGCTTGTTTCAATTTCTCTTAGTTTTTCTTCAGTTTTCTAAATTAATAGATATACCATATTATTGTTTTAGTGGTGTATTGTCTCAAAGAATTTTATAATATAGTTGCATATGTATAATGCTGCTTCTAAAATTTTATCTTTCATAGCAGCATTTATTAAGCTGAAAACTGAATTAAAAAATGGTGTAACTATGCCGTAATAAATGAGAGATACTGAATCTGCAAATATGGGATCCATTGAGCAAATTTTCTCTCCTGTTTCCATATCCTTATAGTCAGGAAACCACATGCAGAAGTCACATACATTTTGACCTTAAGAGCACATGCCCTCTCTCAGAAATCTCATGCATGTTATAGTGGATTGGAGTCTGCCTGGTTAAAGCTGAATATGAGAAAGAAATCAGTGTTCCTATAAGTATGTAAATTCTGTATTATTAGGAGATCTGACACTACTGACTTCTACATATACAGTTGTTAGTCAACACACATTGTAGTGTAACATCTGTGCACACATTGATCATATGTGTTAGTTACAAAGACTGAAAAATGGGTGTTAAGAAAATAATAAGTAGTAACATCATTCATTTGATCTGTCTGCAGGTAGAATGAACTGCAAACCTTCAAATAAAAATGTAAAGTCTCCATCATATTCGTCCCCCACGCCATCCACAGGTCCAATCCGGCGTTCTGTGAGCTGCCCTCGTTCCATATCAATACTCACTATGCAGGCCCAGGGGGCTGAGCAGCGCCCTGTCTCAGCCAAAGCATCTCTCCAAATGCAGCGAACAGCCTCAGTGAACAGGTCTCACTCTTTAAGTCGTAGCCCATCTTCAGCCAGATTCCCTCAGACATCCGCCTTGGGAACTATGAACTCTTCAGGGGTGAGTTAACACAGCGGTTGCCTTCAAAGGGTGTTCCATTTTTCTCTAAAACTCAGTAAATACATTAGTAATTTTTGCAACATCAGAAAACTTGGGGTACTGTAGTCAAGATTATTTTTGACACTCGAGCATGTAAGATCTCTAGACCTGTGTGTGATATGGGATGAGTGCCAGCTGTGATGTCTCAGTATTCGTGGTGCAGCAATACAGATGTTACATTTTGTAGAAATGGGCGTCTTAAGAGAATGGGAAAACCTTCATTCCTAAACAGGCATTTGAAGATAGAAAGGATCATTACCTCTCTTAAAATTTTTTTGTGATTTGTTTTGGGGCTCCTGGCTCTGAAGTAAGGCTGTACCTGCCTTCAAAATCTTTACAGTAACAAAAATACATCCAGATTTCAAACCCAGTGTACAGTCCAAGGGTAAATACATTGTGCCAGAATAAAACATTAGTAAGTATTTTCATGGCTGTCAATTGTAGAAGATGGTGATATTAATTTTCAACCTACTGGACCTCTTTTGCATATGCTATACCAGTGCAGTAGAGCTCTACTTCCAAAGTGAACAACTGAAAACTTACACAGTGCTTGTGGTCTTGGAGATTTGCCACTGCAGTAACTGACTCAGAAGCAATTGTCTTTTTTAAAAAAGAAGATAAAGTATCTTTCATTTGAACCCTCTCCTTGAGACAGACAAGCAACCAGCCCAAATAATTAATAGATTAGATTAAACACTTTTAATTGTTTAGAATTTGTGTGATTGGTTGTACTTTTCACAATGTATTTCTGGACCATGTATATTTTTTCATTTTGTTAGTAGATTGTTGTCCTCTTTGGTATCTCCTTCGCAGCCTAGGCATTTCTTCTTTTGGGTTGGCATGATGGAGCCCATATTCACTTATCCCTAGGCAGTGTTTGCAGGGATCAATCCCCAGTCTCATCCAGGATTGCATTGCCTGCTGGTGCCAGAACATTTCCATTCCTGCTTTGATGCCTGACCTATATATTTCATTACCTAAATAATTTTTGCGGAGATGGGGCAAAACAAATTGGCACTTTTAACCCATATTTGCTGCCTCTCTGTATTGTGGTGAGCTTTGATTGTGAGCAATCCTTTTGTAATGCTAATTAACTTGCTTCATAGTATTTACTATCTCTAATCATCATTTTTATCCAGTAGAATGCTCATTGTCTGTTTTGCCTGTGAGGCTTTGTCTAAATGATGAAAAAGGTTTCTTTTAAAATTGTGTGCTGACATCTTGTGAAATACTCCTTAACATGCTTTTCCATCTTTAAAGTCAGCTAATAGAATTGGAAAGACATTAAGCTTGTGTCTTCACAACAATGTGTTAAAGGTATTTTTTATTGCATTAGCTATCTCAAGTTTAAAAAGTACCCTTTTATCATCACGATGTACCCTGAGAGTTTAATGAGACAGTGTTAATATGGATTTTTCTATTCACATTAACTTTATATCAAATACAAATTACTGAAAGATTAAAAGCAGTCTTTTACCATCTGATGTTAAAAATGGGCTACTCGCTTAAATTAACATTAGTAAGAAAGCATACTCTCTTTTTCATTGAGAAAGCTCCACTGCAGAAATGATCTTGATCTTGATGTGCAGAACAATTACTTTGGGTGATAGAGCTTAGGTCATGCTTCCTAAAAATGATGTGAATAAAATTACTTACAGAATGGATAAGAATTACTTATAATTTAGCACTGTATTCTGAATGGAACTCTGTTCATAATTATTTTTGCAACTAAGAATAATATATTATATATTACTGCTAGAATAACATTAAAATTGATAAACTGTGACTTACTAAGAAGAAATCATTTGTGCATGATAAAGTGTTAGTTTATCTATCCTTTGGGCAAGAAAAGAGCAGTACACTGCCATTTTTGGAGTCTGCTAAGATCCAAATGTTCTAAACATAGGGAAACAAAATTTTAAATTAATCATTTACAGTTGGGAATTACTGACATATTCTATAGGAGTTATAAACAAAAGTGGATTTCAAAATATTTGCTATCTTATTATTTCAGCCATACTAACATGTATCAAATACCAGAGTATTTTTTGTGCTTGAAAATATTTATCCCTCACTTAAATAAAAATATCCTCAAAGTATTGTAGTTGTTATAGAATACAAAGATTAGAAGTGCCTAAAAATTTTGAATTTCACTCTTGAAAAACATTTAAATTAGACTGACCTTGGTCTTGCAAATGTGAAAATGCAAAAGTATGGGAAAGTAACTGAAGAGCATCAGAAACACTTCTAACCAGTGTGTCATGTTTTAAAGAAGACCCCCAAAACCTCCTGAGATGGTCTTCTGCAGACACTGCAGGGGTTCAGATCAGTGTTGGTGTAAAAAGCACTGATACTTTAAACAAAACTCTGGACAACGGGAGGCGCTGTCAGACCCCTTATTGACTAAAGTAGGAGAAAAGTGGCCTTCTTAATGCCTCCTGAAATGCTGGCCCTGTGATATATTGCCTGTTTATGTTAAATTGTTGAAGTGAGGAACTGAAAGGATGCTTTTTATGACTAATAATATTTTTCATTATGTTCAATTTAAATTCAAAGTCTGTTATCTCAATTTCAAATTTATACTTTAAATTGTGGGCACCATAAATATGGAATATATGTTTGTTTATTCTATTTAAAACAAACTTACATTTTAACTGTTTTTCTTGGATTTCTTGACAACTCTCAGTAATGGTGATGCATTAATGTGTGCAATATATATTAGTTCTGTATTAGATAATATATCTATGCACTTTAATAATATATTTTCTGTCACTCTGGAATTTTTTTTTTAATGGCACACTTGAAATGTTTTCCTCTGCTTTGTGTTGGCTTTTAGAGTGAGTCTTTGCTGCAACAGAAAACAAAAGAGCAAGAAATTGCTTTGACAAAAGAGACTCTTCTCCTTATCAATGACTTGAGAGTAAAGTTCCCAGGAAAAACAAATGAAGAATCTGAATTAATTATAGAAGATGTAAGTATCTATAAATAAGAAAGAAGAACAGGCTAGACATTGTTTAGGCTACTGAAATGAAGGAAAGTAAAAAGCTCAATCTATGATTCATTAGCTCCTGTGGCCCTAAAACTTCCAGAACTCAGGATAACTCAAAAGAACTTGAAAGCTTGGAGCTTTGCATCCTTTCTGACCTTAAAAGAGCAGTACTGAAAACATTCCTATGTCCTTATAAAATATGTGAGAAATAATCAGGAGGGTTAGGAAAATTCAGTTTTTCATGGTAGAGAGAGTTCAAACTTTTAAGTAAGCCAAGAAGAATGTTACAATTCATATTTCATCTGATATTGTTAAAACAGACCATGACCTGTTTAACTTGCTCTCAAGCAGGGATACTAGAGAACTCAGAATGGTATGCTGCAGGCAGAATGGAGGTTTGAGGGTCATAAAGAACACCACTCATGTGCTTTTTGGCTCTTGTAGTCTACCAAATTCGCCTTTCTCACATCTAATGTTGTCCCTGAACCTTGCAGTTTGGTATCAAAGATATGTGAAGCAATGCTGAAATAAAGGTCAATTAAACCCCAATACTTAATATTAATATATAAGCAGAAATTGCGTGGTGGCTAAATACCTTGTAAATATTTAATGCAAAGAAGCTAACAGGATGGAAAAGAAAAAAAAAAAAAAAAAAAAGGATGTTCTCATTTTAGAAGAAAAATGAAAGGATTCAAACTAACACCTGTGCTCTTATATAGTGAGCACAGTCCTTGATGTGTTAAAATTCATCTGATTTATTATCTGGCCAGAAATGTCCTGAGGTCTGTGAGCTTCCAGAATATGTTTCTAGTAATCTCTGCAGCTACATTGGAGTGGAAAGGAATTCTTGTGTAGTGATGGTTGGTTTGGTGCTGGTGGCAGGTAGTGTTCACAAGCAGCAGGTTGGGTTTTCAGAAGCAGAGCTAGAACACTCCATGAGAGGCTGTCCCTGATGCCCGAGTGCGCGGGTCTGTGCGAGCCGGCTCCGAGTGCTCTGTCTGGCGGTGCTGCCTCGCACCGTGCCAGCCCAGAGAGCCCCGCACCATCCTGTGGCAGAACTCTTGTAAAATTTGTCTGGCCAGAACCAGTTCCTCATGGGAAAGAGTTCACTGGAGGAAAACCAGTGCTGGCAAGACAGAACTTGTTGAAGGTCTGGACTAGAGTAGAGATATAAAATAACAAAATGAGAATAAAAATGTATGTTCACAGCTTGAGCTATTTTGGTAGCACTTAGATTTTGGGAGAGTGTTGCGTTTCATATATGATTATTTATAGAAAGGATGATTTCCAGGTATGTCTAATGTCCCATTTGCAGCAAAACCCCTCACTCTTTAAATTGATCAGCAGTTATGCATTACTGAACTTCCAACTCTCAAAAAATCTGAGCTGAGTCAGTCAAGACAACTTTCTAACTGCTTTGTAGTCTATGATTGTCAGAATCGGGTAGAAAAGAGGGTGGTATTAAACTGAAGCATCACACAGATCATTGCAAATGTTGCCCCACATAAATTTGCAAGTATTTTGCTATTTCTTTTAGAGAAAACTTCTCACAGAGGTCTTTAAGATACTCGCATTTTTAAGGGTTAGGAGCGCTCGTGAATGAAAGACCAGTTTTCCGTTGTTTTCATGTGTATTTTTTGTCTTGTGTTTTACAATGACCACAGATTATGGATAATTGGAAGTATCATAAAACAAAAGTGTCTTCCTTTTGGTTGGTAAAACTGGATTCAGCAAAGCAACGAAAAGTAAGTGACCTATTTCATTTTCAGAAGGTCATCTAAAGCAGTGTTTCTACTGGTGTTTAGCAGTAGCTGGGAGTGACTTGAGATGCCAAAATACAGGCTGTTGGTACTAACATAGATATGTATTAATTCTATTAAAGGACATTATGTTGTTCCATATTTGGAAAAACATAATTGTTCTGGATTATAATTTAAAAATTAATTTCTCAAAATATTAGTCTGCTGAAAAAAAGCAAACAAATAAATGATTAGTGCTTAAATACCTACGTTCTAGCAAACCCTTCTTAGAAGGGTATTCACGTGGCAGATTTGATTGATAAGGGCTACACCAGTCAGCAGTTTCAGACCAGGCATATTAAAACTCCATTAGAGATAGTGATACTGCACTTGGCTGTTCAAGTATTTGACCCACAGTATTAGAATAGATCATGCTGAATAAAAAATGGATCTACCAAGCAAAGAATTTTCTCCTTTAAGCATTATTTCAGAAAGCCTCCAATAGAGGGTGGTTCTGCCCTTTATTTGACTGGCAGTCATGTTAAACTGAGGGCACATGTACAAAGTCAGGATGACAGAGATTGATGTGCCAGGTTGTTGCTTGCAAAAACTGCACAATCAGACATGTGGACTTTTTGCTCTTCTTGTGAGGACATCTTTTACAACTTTAGGAAACTTATAATTCCTGAAGCACTAGTGAGCCCTTCATCTTTGCTTGCACTGGAAATTATTTGCCTTTTTTTTTAAACTGCTTTTAACCTCAATCCCTTCAAGCAATCAGATAGTTATTCTTAGAAGGGTAGTTTATAAAAACGGATTAACTTTGACAATGACATTGCAGCTGAGGACTGCCAAACGTCTTTTGTTGATTTGAAAGAAGTATGTTTTATATTCCAATGAGGTGGGTGAAGGAGAAATGAGCAAGGTGGAGAATATTTATGCAAGTAAGGAATCTGTCTCAAAGGTACCTTTTGCAGCTTTGTGAAATACAAAACAGAATCTCAGTCCCCTTCACTCTTACTTAGTGGGAAATTCTAACACTCAAGAAGAAAATACCTGGGCAATGTACTAGATTGCACAATGTTCATCCCTGACAGCTGTATTTGCTTAACAATTATTCAACATTATATAGAAAAATAAAACACTTATATTCTTAGTGTGTAATATTCTGGCATACAGTGTGGGTACAGGAGACATTCAGAAGTAAGTTAAGAGGAAACCAATTAAATCAGTTAATGTTAAAAAAAATTTAACCTCTAAGACTTTCAATAAAAAGAGATTTTGGTATGGGTGGAGTTATGACTGCTTCATCTTGCCTCATTTTACATAATTTCTTTAAAAGTGTTTTGATGGTTACCAGAGGGTTTTGAATATGCCCTTTCATAAGATCTTGTTCTGTTATACCTAGATAATTTGTTTTGTTAAAGTAAATGATGTAAATTAAAGAGAAAAGTGAAGGCAAGCTAGGGAAATTAACTTAGAAAAATGAAGATGTAGGTTTCATGAAGTTCCAGCCCTTGTGCAATGCCTTGTCTCTTTTCTTAAATGGATGATTTTTTTTTTTTGCCATGTTTGCAAATTAAGGACAATTAACTGGCACATTTCCTGCTCTGGCATATTGGCAATATCAGCACAGTAAAAACAGCAAGAAAGAATATTTTCCCAGATTATTTGGCAGCCTGTGGCTTGCTCTAAGATGTTCAGTTCTTAGTTTTCTTCAACTCCAGGTACTACAGTAAAAGAAAAAGCTCTACACTGGCATCATTCTTCTTAGCTTATGTCTTTTGGACTAGTGAGAGAGTCTGTACAGGATGGAATTGTTCTTTTTCACACAGGGAGATACTATTAGTCAGTGTAACATTGCAAAGAAATGTAGGGCTGATCCTTGTGTGCTTTAGGGACTGAGTTGTTTCAGATGTGTGTTTGACCACAGATACTGGCCATGTGTGTGGGAATGCCTTGGACAGGTGAGACACCAGGAAAAGGGTTTGAGAAGCATGAAGGCTAATGCTGCTAAGGTAGTGTTTGGAAGTCTGAGCCTGTCCTACAGGCATGGGACAGTCCAAATCCTGGACTTAGCTCCTGCTGTCACTGAAAAAGATCAGCACCCTTGGATTTTAATATCGACCTCCTTTTATCTCACTCTTTGGGAGAAGTAGGCCATGGGTGTGGATTTTAGTGAGTTAGACACCTGCATTCATAAAGATTCCCAACAGAGAGGACAGTATTGTATTTACTTTGGGTTATTATGTGCAGGGAATTGCTGCAAGACCTGTGCATGCAGACTAATCCCAGGTCTTCAAAAAGAGATGTTAAATAACATTGAAAAAACCATATTTCATCAAGGCTGTCATTATTAGGTATCTATAGATTTTCTGCCCATTAGGCATCCTACACAGCTTCCTTGTGCTATTGCAAGCATTTTGTTTATTTAAGCTTTGTTTCCGTCATTGTCAGACAATTTATAAACAACAGTTTTTTATGTAGGATCTAAAAATTGCAATTCCACACCATTCTTACATAATTTACTGTTCTACTAAATTTCTTTCACCTTTTGAGAACCACGATTCACCACGTGAATCGGTTTGACTTACATATCTGAAAGTTTCCAGGGAAAGCATTGTACCTTCTAACTTATAAAATCTTATACCAAATTAGCAAATACCTCCATCTGTTTACCACCCACTGGGGTCTGATTGTTTATTTGGAAGATGCTGTTATGCAAAAGAGGCAGAGAGGGTGTCTGCTTTAAAGGAAATTTCATGGATTTAATTGGCTTTTTTGTTGATAGTTTACATGCACTGTTAGGCTGGTTTTTTTTGGACAGATTTTACACTGTTCATAGTGTCAATATGGGGCCTAAATACTACTTTGGTCACAAAACTATTCCCAGACTTATTGATAGTATCTAAATAGACAGAATCCAAGACACTCTGGAGTCTGATTCTCTCCAGGGATTATGAAGGGAACACAGAGGACTGAGTTAAGAGAATGTCCAGATATTTAAAAGCAGGCACAATGAATCCCACCTTCCTTCCATGCCCCAGTTCAGTGGGATGTGCAAAGGTGTATCCAGGACTCTGGTAAGTTGGATGTGCAGCTGTCTAGTACTATCCTGAATGCAGCTCAGCCTTTATGCTCTTGCATTTAAATGTAGTCTGTATGTTATAAATCCATGGCATATCTATAAATGTTTCTGTTTTAAATATCTTGCTGATTATTTTCTTACTTACTGATTTCACTACTGTTTCTTGCTAGGTACACTTAATATGATTTGATCAGGGTAACACTGAGCTTAAACAGACATTAAACCAAAGGCAGTTTGTAGTTTTTCAGGACATTTTAGATCTTTATAAAATAGATGGTGTTTTACAAGGGAGTGGGAAAAGAAGATACACAATCCTTGGGTTAATTAAGTTGCTTCTAGTCTTTAATTGTGTCCATTTTGTTTCTTTTTACCCTTTCTGTCATTTAAACGAGCTAGTATTGAACAGACTGAAAAAACAGAAATGAACTTTTCAGTAATAAAAATAAAATTATTTTGCTTTGCAAGATGTTACTAACAGAAAGAACATACAATAAAAGTTAGCTGATGACTGCACAGAAATGAACCCCAGACCTCTGTAGGAGTGTACAGGTATGCAGCCATTTGTACAGGGATAGCTGTCTGTATGTGTGCAGGGCATCAGCTATCAGCTGGGTTTCAGTTTTGCAAAATGTCTTTGATTTACTTGGAATGCTCTTTCCTAGGTGTTGGATATAGTCAGGACAAGTGTCCGTGCAGTTCTACAGCATGTCTGGAAAGCTCCAGACATCGAAAATTTATATCTCTACCGTCTTTTTAACCGTGTATTTAACCGCTTACTTTGGAGCCATGGTCAAGGCCTATGGAACTGTTTCTGTAATTCAGGGTAAGCTGATTTTTCTTTTCTTTATTATTTGTCACGGAAAAAATGCCTCTTAACTGTAGAAAAATTATCACAAAGTCCAGAACCTAAGGAATTTATCAGGAAAGTTTCTTCTACAGGATTCCTGAGTTTTATGGAGTTGATTATAATATAATTATGTGTAGCAATGTGAATCTGTTGGAGGAATGTCAACAGTTAGACTGTCATCTTGGTACTTTCTTCCAACATGACTTCATGAGGAAAGACCAAAGACAATAGATTAATTTCTATATAAAAATACATGTGGACAGTTCCCAGACAGAAAACAATTGACAAAAATATATTAAAGAAAAGTAGTAGTATGATTCAATGATCTTAAGAGGTAATTTCCAATCTAAATGATTCTATGATTATTCAGTTTGTGAAATTAAAGTTTTAATGTATACAAACAATACTTAAACAATTGTATGAATATTAAGGACAAATGCTTGCATCATTGAAATTTATGTTTGCAATGAAAATTCTGTAGGACTGAATGTTTTTAGCTGGAACATACATCTAGACAGAGGACCCAGGCTGACAAATCAGTTAGCTATACATATAGCTCATCTTTTAGTCATTAATGATCTTAATTCTATCCATATCATAGAATCATTGACTCATACACTGTTAAAGGGTTGGAATGGACCTTAAAGATCATCCCAGCCCCCAGCCATGGACAGGGACACCTCCCACTAGACCAGGTTGCTCAAGGCCTTATCCAACCTGGCTTTGAACAGTGTTGGGGTTGGAGCATCCACAGCCTCCCTGGGCAACCTGTGCCAGTGTCTCACCACCCTCACAGTGAAATTCAGCCCACTTAAAAAAAATCTTACTAGGCAGGAGTGAGCTTGCTGGTTCTGTGATGTTTGAAGGATGAGCTTTCTACATGGGCATTGTGAAATCTACTGCTGCTCTCTGTGGGCAAGGCTAAATCAGCCTGGATGCTATGTTGAAGCCAGATGCAGCAAATTTTCCTCACTCTGTGAAATGCTTCTTTCATATACGAACAAAAAAGCTCAAGCTTACAAACCATCTGTGCTACTGGATAATAATTTTGTCAAAAAAAGTTTTCACAAGCACCATGTTGTCTTTTAAAACAGATTGAATGATCTATAATTTGGTCAGAATTTTGCCAAACAAGAATGCTGAGATGTATGCAAAGAACTATTTATTGTAGTCTTTTGTGCTGTAACACACCTGGTTTATATTGATGTGGTAGGCCTTGGTGGCTTTTTTTCTCAAAGAAAAATGCCTTCTTAAGAAAACAAAAGGAATTTTTCTATAGATGTACTCTGCAAGTTGCACTTAAGTGTAGATAACCAACTCATGTGACCAGAGGAAATAATAAGCAGTATTTGAGTGACTAAACTGAGAGACTCTCTTCCTGTGATTTTTTGGATTAGGAAGAAGAATACATACTAATCTCCTGTAAATTAATTTGTGTTTCTTAGTGTCATATACTTAAAATAAAAGTATTATTATGCTGTGTGGACATTCAGAAATAGTTTATTACTTTTATTAATTCCTTTAATATCATAATTTCATTCAGGTGGTAGCCTATTAAAAAGAATTAGTGTTTTGTGTTATTCCTGTTGTAAGACAAATATACAATTTTGTGACCATAACTCTTTACGTGCTAAACCTAAGTAATGGTTCTGTAAACACTTCAGGGAACAAACCAAATGAAAAATGGCAGTGAACATTTCCTATATAAAGATTAACTTCTTACTTTGTGTTTTGGACTCAGCATCTGCCAGTATTTGTGTTAAATAGTATAAACCTTTCCTGTACACATGCAAGGTTGTGCTTTTTCTCTTGTTCTTCTGTTGTTAAATTTGATATAAAGCAATAAAGCTCTTAGATTGCAGTTTGTGACAGAGACCATGAATTTGTTGCTTTTTCTGTAATAGGAGCTCTTGGGAAACCATGTTCAGTAAAGGCTCAGAGGCAGTGACTCCGGAGCAGCTCCAGTGTTGCCAGCGAATAGTACAGCTTTGTAAACACTGCCTGCTGGTAGTTTACAAACATTCATCAGATTCAAGAGGATCCCCAACTGGGATGAGCCACCACTGGGATGATACAAGGTATAAATTTGAATATTTTCCTCCTAAATTATACATATAAAGGATAGTACTGGAACAGGTTTTATTCCATGTTGCTACCACTACACTTTTCTTTAAGTCTGATTCCCTCTGTATTTAAGAAAAAACCCCACCAAACTCCCCAACATTTCCCTTGATCCTGACTTTCAGTCATTCCAATCTCACTACCCCAGTCATGAAGTGCTACCAAAAGAAAACTTGACATACACATCTTGTGTGTCTTATTAAACTTCTGTACGTCTTGTACGCTTATTAAACTCTTGATTGCCTACTGCCCAATTAGCTGCAGCAAAGGCTTTCCATAAAGTGAACTGAAAATCTCCTTTCTTCCCCTTCTCAGATCCCTCAAAGTCACTGTTTCCAGATTTGCATTCCTAGAGGTATCCTAACATGTCAGATACTTCTGGCTTCACATTCGCAGTGGGCTGCTATAGGGGCAAGCTCCAGCCAAGGGTCAGGTAAGTGCCATCTGATTTACTGTATTGCACAGTTTTGCAAAGTTGATTTCCAAAACCTATATATCGAAAGCTTTATTATTCCATCTTATGGAGCATAAATATATTTTCAAACCTTGCAAAACAGCATCATATAGTAAAAGAATTGTTTGGCACTTACCTGATTCTCCATTGGCTGGTTTAGTTCTCCAACTGGATACAATAGGGGCTATAATATTATCAGTATAGGGATTACTGAGAATGCTCCAAATATGGCAGTCAATAATTTGCAATTCAATAGTCATAGATAGAGAATTAAATGTCAGTTTTAAATTACTTAGGATCCAAATTCTATCCCATTTTAATTATTGTGTATATAAAATTACAAATGCTCTGTTTATATAAAATATCTTACATATATTGTTTCACAGAAGAGCTTTGTGATTTAAGTATTATGTAAAAAACAAATTTTTCATATATTGTCTATTAAACTTATTTTATTACTTAATTGCTTACTTGATGTATCTCAGATTAGTTATTTGATACACTGGACCCATGCTTATTGACATGTGGATCTTAAGACACTAGTATAATTTAAAGCTAACCAGAAACTAAATTTGTGTGATCACAGCAAAAGTGGAAGTATGTTAGCGATAAACCAATCATATTCAATATTAACATCTACTGAGTTATAGCAGGAGTATGGTAAAGTCATTTGGATTAGCTAAGACTAGAAAATCTCAAAGTTTTTATTGCCTTTTCAGTTAATACTGCAGAAAATTTTACATCATGACCAACCACAAGCTATTCAAACAGATCAGATTACTCTAATGTACTCAGCTAACAGGCTTGCATTTGGAATGCAATAAAAGGGATGGTCCAAGAGAACTTTCTCTTCTCCAGTTTCTGTATTTCTTTGGATGCTGAATGGAAGTTATTCATAAACTTCATAGGCTGGAGGAATCTAAGCCCTCTATATCCTAAATATCAGTAATGGAGTGTCAAGACAACTCTGATTAAAGTTACAGTTAAATGTTTCATCCAGACATGAATACAGCAATATGCCAGTTAACCATGATATTCTGAATTTGTGACATATGGAAATAAATTCTCTTGTCTCTTATGGCCCACAATTGTAAGGCTAATGAACTACTTTTCTAGAAGTGGGAGAACCACAATACCAATTCACTTTTCACTTAGCTTTCTGTTTTTAATGAATCTCCACTACTACTAATAGTTTTCCTGACTCTCAATAAAATTGTGTGGTGCAAGAAAATATTAGAGTATAATGTAATAAATGTATGAGAAGTCAATTTTTTCAAGACTTTAAAAAATCTAATTTGAAGAACTTTGTTTTTTCTTAGCACAAACAATTTTTTTATTTTGTTTGTGTTTAAGAAACAAAAGTTTGTGAAACTAATGCTTTCACAGTTTACAAATAGATAGCTCTTTAGGTGGGAAAATTTATTTGTACAGGGACAGATGAAAAGATAATTAAAACTGACACAGAATTCCTTAATAACTTCTCAAATTTCTTTTTAATTCTATCTACTAACTGTAAATCCACTAAGTAAATGAAACAATAGGATTGCTCAAAAATTATACCAAAGTCTCTTAAGAAAATTAGCTAAAATCAAACTGTGTAAAAAGTCATAAATTAACCTGTGTTACCAAAAAAAAAAAAAAAAAGAAAAATCTACCACTAGGTCCTTACAGCTTGCTAAATGACCTTATCTATTACATGGCATATTCTCTGGGAAGTACTAGAGTTTTTTACTGTATCATCAAGAAAGGGTAGGACTCAGTCTGGTGACACAGTGAACTGTCAAGCTCACCACCAACCCATTCCAAATCAGACTTTATTTTTTCACAAATTCTTTAAAAAATATATTAGTGATAAAGTTTTCCTCAAGCATAAACAAAGCATACGTGCACATTTTTCTTATATAGACACAGTGCTGTTGTATCTATTCACGAGATCAGTCTGACCAGTCTTTTAACTTGTCATTAATCAATATGATTCGCTAGAATTGCACAACAATTTTAAGGCAATAATTTATACAATGTGTTGTGTTAATCCATCCTAGCATTGACATAATTAATTGTGAAATTCTGATTTAGTATGGATGTTATTTTTGCACACTTTATTGACTTCAACAATTAACTTTTAGGTAATTACAGCATGAAAATATTTAAGAATAGGCATGTGATAAACTACTGCTTGTATTTTTCAATGAAATACAAGCTATACAGTTGCCTGAATTTAAGAGGTAAATAGTCACTGATGTAAATTGAATTACTAGGTTGTAGGATTATTTCTTCCTTTACTACAGTAGTGATACCATGTCTATTCTTAGAACACTACAGCTGGAAACCAAAGCTGTAAATCTTTTTCAGTGTCTAACCATTTTTTTTTACGATCCAACTTTTTATAAGATGGTTAATGTCATTTGCAGTTTTTGCCCAGTTTAAATTAAACAGGATTCTGTTGTTTACACAGGATTCCATTGTTTATTTATTTCATGGCTTGAAACATAAAGGACTGGAAAGATGTTTCATCCTCATACAACAGAGTTTAGATTCCTTTTCTGAGTTAGTTTGTGCCTATTGCCCTCTGTGTTTCATAAATAGCATTTACTGTACTGAGTTTCCTGCACACACCAATTATAAAGTCTGGCACATTAACAACTAGTTCTTTTGCTCTTGAATGTTGCTTTGTCTGTAAACTTTGCTGTATTTTTCATATCCTTTCTAGGTGTTTATTGCCAAGACCTTCACTGTTCATCCTGAAATCATCCTCATCCAAACTTAGCTGCAGTCCATCTGGAACGCTTCGCCCTAACATTTTGTTCACACACAGATACAGTCACTTGTGAAGTAAAAGGAAAATTGCTGTTTGTAAATAATAGCACTCAATCTCTTTTTTTTTTTAACTTGTGATGGAGCTAAACATAAGCACTGTTATATATTTCATACCATCATATTATTATAAAATTTAGCTGAAAACCTACTGTAAAAGCATAGCTTTTTTTGGGAACATAATAAACCTTGTTAAGTTGTTTACACACACATGTGAATGTGTAGATCTTGCTAGGTTTATAAGTAACTCCTTCCTACTAGAAATGTTATTTTTGCTGCAGAATATATAAAATGGAATTGTTCTTGAAGATTCTATTACAGTATTACATTATTTTGTAAGTACAATACTTTGACTTGAAAATTATTTATTGTAAACTATATTATTTATTGTCTCAAATGTCCTTTAACAAAGCAGATAATTAGAAAACTCTTGCAGAACAGTAAAACTGTAACAGTTATCAAAAGTAATCTGATCGGTTCTTGGATATGTTTGAAATAAACCCCAAAACTCTGTAAGCCAAACCTAAAGCAGACATATTTTTATTTCTCCTCTGAAATAACAATATCTATTGAATACTGCTATTTTTCTTAAAGGACATGATATAGTATCTTTTAGCCAAAGCAAAGGCATCTAGTACACAAACAGTAAAATATCAGTTTAGGCATTCACTTCCTAATTGGATTCTTGTAATAAAATGGAAGCCAATGTTTGTTTCCAGGTTTTCATTCACATTACCTGTATCCTGTGCCTTTAGGTTTCCTTTGGGAGCAAGCACTCATCCTCAGCTCCACACGCATGCATAGTGCATAGTTCTTCTGTTACACTGCCTAAGTGGTAAAGCATTCTAAGGAAATACTGCAGCTGTAATGTATTATTTAAACTTAAACTAATTGGTTTGTTGTAGTTTTTAGCATGCAATCCAGTATCTACTGTAGAATGTATCTTTGCAATGAACAGTATTTTCTAGGTTGCTGACACCTTTAAATGTTGGAAATCTAATTCATTAGAAAGCTCTCATTCAGATCTAGATTCCTGAGGCTGGCTGAACAGCACAAACCAAAAATGAGCCAGAGCAGGAACCTAGTATTAACAGGATTTGTAGCCTGGAAACATCATTTGGGTTTTGATACATACAGCCATTCATCCCACTCAGCACTGTGCCATGTGAGCCTTACTCATTAGAGAAATAATTATTAAAGAAATCACTTTAGATTGAAAAATAATTGAGTTTTTTATTTGAGCAAAGAACAGAGTAGTTATTATTTACCAAAGACTCATGTACTTATGAATCATTTAACCCTGAAGCGTGTTTGTAAATTATCAATGTATTTCAGGTATACTTTAAAAATAATTTGGGGGCTAATTATCCTCAGGAGCAAGTATGTTAGTGTTTTTTGATATCTAGCAATTTAAGACAAATTTAAGAGACTTAAGAGATTTGAGATTGAAGTTGTATGGGAATTATTTTTTAAGAAGTTTTAGTCATAGGATATATAAAAACTGGGAATTTGGTTGAGATTTTTGATGCCTGTGCTGTAGTGCCTCAGCTCTAGAATTGCAGAATATATAACAAGAATATTTGTAAACAAATAAAAATCCCTCTTGAGATTACCAGATCAAAGCAGTCTTTTGGTCTGGTAAAGTCTTTTTAGTTTTTGTGGTAATACTAGTTCAGTAATATAGTATGTTCACATTAATTGTATATCTCTTTGGTCTGTACAGTGACAATTAAAGCATACTCTGGTTATCTGTAACACCTAATAAAAGCTGTAAATTTTCTCTTCTTGGAGGAGGCTTCCATTGTATTCTACTTTTGGCCATAAGGATAAGATCAGCTTCCAGCTTAGCTTGCCAGACTCAAACAGAGCTTTAGGATAGGAGGTTCACATGTCTTTTTTTCCCCTTTTTTTTAAACTTCACTACGATTTCTATTTTCGAATGCCAGTGCTGGACCAGGTCAGTCTGTAGAGAATACTCTGCCAAAAGAAAGAGGGCTACTAACCATACCTGTGGACAAATCTAGGAAAAAAATTCATTTAGCATGTACAAAAGTGGACCAGATGGTGGTTTACATCTGACATGACTTAATATATTATTTGTATTTCTGATAACCTTCCCTAAAGTGGTCGTGTGTTCCTAATATAATGTGTGAATCAATTCCTTCAATAAACATCATGCTACACTTTGCTGCAGCTTCCTCAGAACCAGCGTGTGTGCTCCGCGGTGAATTACGGGCTGCACCTGCAGCCCAGCTCCAGGTAGTGCCATAGGTGGAAGCTGTTACCCCTTTCCTCTGCAAAACAGCAGCAATTTGCTTTGTGATCAGACCAGTGGTTCTAATAAGTCTTAATTACTGGCCCTGAGCTCCTGCAAGCCCTGCTGTGGCAGCACCTGCAGGCTTTTGACCAGCGGGGCTGCCTGTCCCTCATCCTGGCCCTGCCTGTCCCTCATCCTGGCCCTGCCTGTCCCTCATCCTGGCGCTGCCTGCCCCTCATCCTGGCCCTGCCTGTCCCTCATCCTGGCCCTGCCTGCCCCTCATCCTGGCCCTGCCTGCCCCTCATCCTGGCCCTGCCTGCCCCTCATCCTGGCCCTGCCAGCCGGGCGAGCTCACGGAGCGCGGCCGTGAGGGCCGCAGCCGCGGTGTCTGGCAGCGCAGCGGGATCCCGGCTCTTCTCTGGTGCCGTGGGAGCTGGGATGCCAAGCCAAGGAGCACTGAGGTGTTACCAGCGGTGATCTTTACGCTGTTCCGACACGACTGAAACCAGGTAATGCTTTCTGTAGCGGTGTATGGCAGCACCTGGAACGCTCTCGGATCCTGAGGACGCAGCCCCGCCCGCCCGGTGCTGGCAGAGGAGCGGGCGAGCGCTGAGCTCCTCGCTCATCGATAATGCACCTCCGGAAGCCCTGCTGGCGGTCAGCCAAAAATATCGCTCTCCTCTTCCTCTTCTCTTCTCCTCATTCCCCGCGGTTTTTACAGTTAATTAGTCAGGAGCGGGGCCGGGACCGGCAGGGGAGGCCGGCGAGGGGCGGCCCCGGGCAGGTGCAGCGCTCACCCGGCTCCGGGGCTGCGCGAACCGTGCCCTGGCATCTCTACTGCCCCAGCGTAGAGATGGGCTCAGAAATGCCAATTATTAAAAATTACAAAGACTTCACGCGTTATTTGAGGACCAGAGCAAGGAAAATACATATTTTTTACCATTGCTTAAATGATGTTGAAGGAAATGTTACTTGAAGTACAGCGTAAGGACACCTTTTTGTAGACCTTGGCCTTGGGTTATTGTCCTGCCTAGAAAGAATGTCTTGTACTCATTATAGAAAAATTAGTCTCTAAGTGCTGATTCTCTGTACTGAAAAGTAAACAAATTACATCTAAAAGGTTCCTTATCTGGTCTAGACATTCTAGAACAAATTCACTTTTATATCTAAAACCTTAAGTTTATCATTTATGACTTTCCCTGTATATTCAAGTGAAAATATTAAAAATACGCCCAGAGGGATCTGTACAGGCTGGATTGATAGGCAGAGACCAAGAGTATGGGGCTCAACAAAGAGAAATGCTGAGTCCTGCCCTTGGGTCACAGCAAACCCTGCAGTGCCACAGGCTTGGGGCAGAGTGGCTGGAAACTGCCTGGTGGAAAGGGACCTGAGGCTGCTTCTCAACAGCTGCTGGGTACGAGCCAGCACAGGCCAAGAAGGCCAGTGACATCCTGGCTTGTATGAGAAGTAGCATGGCCAGCAGGACTAGGACAGTGATTGTCCCCCAGTCCTTGGCACTGGAGAGGCACCTCAAGTGCTGTGTGCAGCTCTGGGCGCCTCAGTGCAGGAGGGACATGGAGGAGCTGCAGCGTGTCCAGGGGAGGGCAGTGGAGTGGGTGAAGGGTCTGGAGGGTCAGTCCTACGAGGAGCAGCTGAGGCAGCTTGGGCTGTTTAGCCTGGAGAAGGGGGTGCTCAGGGGTGGCATTGTCTCTCTGCAGCTCCCCAAAAGGAGGGTGTAGCCAGGTAGGGTCAGGCTAATCTCCAGGGAACTGGTGACAGAACAAGAGGATGTAGTCTCAAGCTGTGCCAGGGGCAGTTCAGGTTGGACTTTCGTGGGAATTTCTTCAGAGAAATGATTAGAGATTGCAATGGACTGCCCAGGGAGGAGGTGGAGTCACCATCCCAGGAGGTGTTTAAGAAAAGGTACATGGCACTTGGTACCATGCTGTAGGTGACATAGTGGTGTTTGGTCATGGGCTGCACTTGATCTCGGAGATCTTTTCCAACCTAATTGATTCTGTGAAAAGACTGAATTGCATTGACAGTTATAGCATCTAGTTTAGGTGTTAGCAAATATGAGTATTTGCAAGTTAGCTTTGGATACATTGTTAAAACAGTTAACTTGAAGCTGTTGCAGTGGGAATCCATTTTCAGGAGGAAATTGCTGTTAAATGGCATTCTTACTGGCAAATCTTTCACTTCAGCATTTGCTAAAAACATTTGTAATTTTTTCTGTATGTGGTAAAATTCCCATGTGTTAGATTGTTATTCTGCATCTGTGTTCTTTGTTCTCTGCCAGCCACCTCTGTGCAGTTCCCTACACTACTGAAATCTCTTGTTAACATAGAAGAGTCTTTGTTAGTGTGTAAATACCTGTAACACTTTAGGACTCTTAAGGAAATGGGGGTAATTTTACCTTTTACGTATATGGATCAGAAGACTCTGCTTGTGGGGAATCAAGGCAGATGCGTTCTTGATGTTTTTAACATATCCTCATTTCTCCTTTAAAACAAAAGGCAACGTTTTTGCAGAAAGGAAATCTGTTAATACTGAACTGAGTCTTGCCCTCCTTTCAACACAGATGCTATAGCTTAAGCTATAAAATAATGCAGTTAAGGCTACTGTGTATGGCCCCAAGTACCCACTGCAAGGATCAGCCTGCTTTTAGCACCACAGAGCGAAGTGCAGCCCGTGCCTGGCTGACGGGGTGTCTGACACTGGTGTCCGGCGTGCCGTGCTGGCTCAGGTGGCCGCACAGCAGTCGGTCCCCTCTGTGCCGGCCCCTGTCAGGACTGATCAGCAGCGTTATAGGGGTGGGGAGCGCAGGGCAGTGACCCCTGTCCGCCCTTCCTGCTGTGCCCTCACAGCACCACCGCTCCCGGCTCCTGTGCCGCGGGAGGGATGTGTGAGCATCCACAGACCGCTCGCTGCAGAGCTCTGCCTTTCAAAGCTGGGGGCGGCAGTCATGAGCTAGATTGGAGTCCAAAAAGAGTATAAAAACTAAGGGGATATGGTGAGAAAAAAACCCATTATCCTGGAGATGGTTTCACATTAAAAGTTTTCCTTGTGCCCACCTTTGTGGAAATTATTTGCTGTTACGACAAATAATTCTGCCATGGCAGAACAGGTGGTTTCACTTAATGCTATATATAATTTTAAACTAAGTAGTGCAGTGTCATCTGACTGTCCTTTATCATTAACACCCAGTCAGTTGTTCCTTACAAAATTCCCCACAATCCACTGTCTCTTTTGGAAGCTTATCAAAAGGACATAGAGGACCTTATTTTCTAAATAGAAGCTTTCGATTTCAAGATTAAAAAAAAAAAAAAACACATTCAATACTTGTATTTCAAACTTCTATGTATTCTTGATTTCAGATCTCTTGACATGGGTATCAGACTATCACTCTGGTTGTCCTTGCACAAGAGGGATGGGATTAATTTACTTTGCAAGGAGAAACACAGCTCTGAGTGACACAAGTGGACTCAGCAAAGGTGCATCTGGCACAAGAACAGATAAATATGAAAACTCAAAATGTGTTTCTAGGAGAATGTACCTGTGCCCTGAGCAGCCCTTGTGTGCAAGCACCTCTCTGCCGAGTGCTGAATGGTGTTGCTCAAAACTGGAGCTGCCTTCTTGCAGCTCTGACATTGCTTGCTCATGCAGGGACTTGTGGGTCACATACAGCTACAGGTTTCATTAGTTCTAGTGTTTGTTTAGTAAAATAACTGATTTACAATGTCCCTTATGAAGACATTAAACTTGTCAAACAACAAAGCATTGACAATGAGAAGTAGTACAAATTGTCCTGTGCAGAGATCTGGACTCCTTCTGTTAACTAATGAGCTGGGGCACACTGTGCAGTCTAGACACATTTTTTGAAACTGACCATGTTGGTAAATAGTTGAAAATCTCAGAGATACATAAGTGTTGGAAGAGTTGGACTTTATTCTATCCCCCCTATCCTTTCCCATTCAGCCCTATTAGGTGATTGCAGGTGTTCTGCAGAGTCAGGCCTCTTCCCTCCCCATGCAGGGTTTGTACTCTTCATGGGTGTGATGTGCTTTTTCACAATTGTGTGGGATTCAAGCCATCTGATGTTTTAAATTCTGATTCAGAGACTGAACAAAGTAGCTGCATCAAAATGGCACAGTAGTAAAGTGTGCTGTGGGGCAGTTTAACTTCAGTCACATTGTTGGTTGCTTTGGTGTTTAGTACATTATGCAACCAGAAGCAACTGAGAAATCTTTTCTGGCGTGGTGAAAAATATTTTCCTCTGACACTTAAAATAACTTCTACAAGAATCGGTAAAATGGACCTGACAGCATCTTTCCAAACTTTAGGTTAATCTGTGGGATGGTTTGCCAGATTAACCAGAATGACTGCCTAAAACTGTGTGGTTGGGTTTTACTCACTAAACTTGACTATATGGCACACCAGACAGAGTTGGTGTTTTCCTCTATTTCTGTCTGCAGTGGATTCAGCCTCAAAGTTCCTCTCCTGTCACCATGACCTCTGCTTTTGTTCTGAAACACAGGAACCCCTAACTCCCTTCAGCTGTGATCTGCCTTTTGCCCAACAGAGAAGCCAAATGCTTTGCTCCATAGCTGTGTCCCTGAGTATGAGAGTACTGGTCACAGGTGGTGAATAATGGGAACATAGGTAGCAAGGGAACTTTTTTGAAAAGGAGGGTGAGTGGAGTAGTTCTGTAGTTGCCATCTTCCAAGCTGTTGGTGCCTCTTGCACGTGTTACTGTAGCTGTCAGAGTAGGGTGGCTGTTTGCTGTGGTAGAGGAAGTTGTTCCTTACTCAGACTGTTCTTCCTAAACTTTGCAGTTTGTCTTCCCTCCCTTCCCTCCCCCAGCTCACTCAAATGGAGGAAACACTAAGTTTTGTATATCTTATAACTTCCAAATGCTAACAAATCTGGGTTTGAGGAAAAAGCTTTAATAGAAGTATGAATCATCATCTGATGTGAAACAGTGTTCAAAATATCCAAGAATATGTGCTTATCTGTGTTTGAATACAACTCTTTTACAGAAAATATGTTTCAATTGCCCAAATGATATCCAATTAGTATACTCTGCAACACCTCTGCCTGTTGTATATTTTCTTTCAAGTACACCAATTCAGGTATTAATGATAATAAAAAACCTACTTAGGATTAGAATGCTGAAGTAGTTGGATGTCTGCTCTTACTTGAGAAACACCTATGTTGTGAAGAGGCTTGGCTCTCAGTCAAGCTTTCACAGTGATTACATCTATTTCACAGTAATTTTTTTCTCCTGTGCAGGCTGGAGCAACATGGTGAGGATAGCTTTACTGGTTATTATAGTCAATTCAAGTAAATAAAGTTGGTATACACATTTCTGTGAGTTGACAGCCATATAACTTGTTTTATAATTCTAGAAGGACAGTTGTATATTTTTTTTTGTATCAACGATAACAGCATCCAGTACTCTAATATGCATATTTTCATGTCAGCATTTTTGGTCTTTAGGAATTTGTACCTCACCTGAGTTGCAGCTTAGCTTGCAGAGCCTCAGCAGGAAGCATAACACTTTAATTATTTAATCAACACTAAATTGTACTTTCTTGTGTAGTGCTATTGCATTTTATTATTTTTAAATAAAATGTCATGCTTTTCAGAAGCAACTTTCCTTTCATTGCACTCCTTCTAGTGAGCCTCTTCTATCCAGTAACTGTAGCCCAGCAATGCTCCTTTCTTCTGTCTGCACACCCATAAAATTCAATATCAAGGTTTGCCATTCTGTGTGGAGAAAGGATTTCACATTTTGGTCATGTTGGTCTTAAACTACTGAGTGTTGAGATTATTCCTAGTTCAGGAACTTTATGTGGAAGTCTGACAGGGATGGAGCCACGTGGCAAAGCACGAGGCACTGCAGCCGTGCTCACTCTGCCGGTGCTGGCTCTGCCTCCGTCCTCTGCAGGTGCCAGCAGTGTCACCTGTGCCCCTGGGACCAGCACTTCCAGCAGCAAGGGTGCTGAGAGCAGGGGCTGTGTCAGCCTGAGAAGTCCTCTTCCTCCCGTTCCTCTAACACTGGGCTCTCTTTGTATTTTAGTTTTGTAAATCTGCATGAGAAAACTTGTAAAAAACAGTGATCCTCTCTAGCAGGGAGGGGTCTCTCAACCTGCAGTTTTTGCTTCTTCAAAGCACTGGTGAGATACTCCAGTTCTAACTGCAAGCCCCTCAGAGCAAAGGACTAAGGTTTTGTGGTGCAATAGCTGTAAAGGAATTACTTTAGCACTACCAACGATGATTTTTCTTACCTATTATTATTTTAATTGTTTTCTTCAAAATTGTTGGGAGAGATTTTTTTCCCAACTTAACATTTTCTTGTTGCCAGGGCCAAGTGGGAGAGCAGTCTAGTAATAATTACCCTAGTCTTTTTGTACTGGTAGTTATTGTTTCTGGGAAAAATTTCTTCTGGAAGATTTAATTCTTCTTAACACTCTCTCATCAAATAATGCAGATAACCCTACCAATATGTAGCTGAGAAGCAATTCTTAAAATAGCACCCGTTTTCTACAAATCAATGTCAAGTAAGTAGTTTGGTGTTTATTTTGGTTTTTTAGAATTATGATCTTGTGTGATTTTATCAGGTGGAATATGAGGGCCAGCAGCATTTGTGCAATCAGATGTTGTCAGACATACCTACAAAAATGCAAATCATGGTGCTTTCCTTAAGTTTTCTCCTTTTTAAAAGCAGTTTGCTTTTCATATATTTTTTGTGTTGTGGGACATCACAGGAAAATTGCATTTTTAGTATCTTATAATGCAGCATAAAATATTAGTGTTATTCAGGAGTCTGAAATGTCACTGATGTGTGAATTGTAAGAACTAAGTATGTCACATATAATCTGGGGATTAACTTGCAAAGCTAATTCATGTCATCACAGTGATATGGGAAACTTGCAGTTGTTTGGAAGAGAAAAATGTAGATTATCAGAGGTAGAGAAAAGCCAAGTATTTTCTAATTACTTCTTTAGTTAAGGAAGAAAAACCCTTCTTGAGCCACCCCCAAAGGAGTTCTCTAGTTTAAACCAGTAATTGCAATTAAGAACATCAACTAAAAGAATTATATAATGCTGCTCCATTTTGCTATTAAAAGCTTAAACTTTTGCTCCATTAAAATTGAAAGAGAGGGGAAAAATCTAAAAAGGATTTAATTAACTAGTAAACTTGAGTGTTTATCAACTGCAAAAATGATTTGATTTCTGTAGCAATAGGATACAAATCAACTTGGAGATTTTAAAGATCAAAGAATAATTGCAAAAAACACTGGCTATTTATTTATTTATATTTTTAATTGAATTTTTAAAGCTCAGTATTTCAGGATATTTTTTTCCCACTTACTCTGGGTTATTGGGATTTGGTGTTTAACTTTGCATTTATTCTGTAAACTGTAAATTAAAAGGCAAAATAATCTATGTGACCCTTAATAAAGCCTCAGTGGTAGAAAGTTGCTCTTGGATATATCAGCTGTGTAAAGGGACCATAACCAGCAAATTTCTGCCTTCTGTTCATGTTTGGGTTCAACTGTAACTGAAATAATTCCAATTAAGGAGTTATTAGATCAGCAACAGTGAATTGGCTGGTCTGAAGGGTGAAGGATCATGGATGTAACAGGCTGCATCCCACCTGCTGCAGAGAATTCCAGCCTAAAGAGTGTACAGAGCCTGGCTTTTCCCTTCCCCTTGGTCTCCAGGCTGGGACAGCTTCTCTTCTGCTCTCTACAGCTGCCTTGCAGGATGGCAGAACAGGAAGACATGCAGGGTGGTGAGCTGTATGGGGTGGGGATCAAGAGACAATTCATGGAGTTGTGCACAAAATTGTCTTGCAGTTTGTTGGGACTGGTTTCTAGAGAGATACAGCAGTGGGTGGTATTCAGTGGAGCAAGGGATTTGAAAAACTCAGGGCAGGATGAGTAGACATTGAGACTCTGCCCATGTTAGCAAGCATTAGACTTAAACTTGTGTCAAGCATTTGAAAATGAGTCCTTACACATTGCAGTGTCGTTTTAAAATGTGCTTCCTTGTGTTGGAATTTATTTCACAAGTGACAAGTCACTCTCTGAGGGAAACAGAAAGCAAAAAAAAAAATTGTTCAGCGTCAGATTGTGGGAATTCATGCACTTTTCCTTTTGAGCAGCACTGTCTTCTGCCTAGCTTCAAGTGATTGCATGACCCCCATCTAGGTGCTGGCAAGCAGTGTTCAAGTGAGAAACAAAGAATTATGGCTGTACAACAAATTGCAAGGGCACCCTGGGAAAACATGTGACCAGGAGTGTAGATATCAAACATTTATCCACGAGGTTTGTCCTTGTGCTGAGCCCAGGCGTCTCCTCCTTGGTTTTGCCCCGAGGCGCTCTGAAGTAGCAGCAGTCTGACTCCAGGGTTGAGTAGGATGGAGGGGGCTGAGAAGTGCTGTGGCAGATGATTTCTCAGGGTCTCTCAGCTCTTCACATATATTGTTTTGGGGGTGTTTAGCCTCGAGAAAAAGAGGCTCAGGAGGGAACTTATTCCTCTCTCTAATTATGTGAAAGGACAGGTAATTGGAGAGCAGTAGGTCAGTCTCTTCTCCCAGGTGACAAGAGGAGACAGCCTCAAATTGCTCCAGGGGACATCTAGAATGGATATCAGGAAAGATTCCTTCACTGAAAGGGTTGTCCAGTTGTGACAGGCTGCCCAGGGAAGTGGTGGAATCATCATCCCTGGAAGTATTAAAAAAAATGTAGACATGACCCATAGAAATATGGTTTAGTGGTGGATTTAGCAGTGCTTGGACTTGATCACAGAGGTCTTTTCCAGTCTTGATGATTCTATGGTTTTACAGTCATTCTGTTCCTCTTGAGACCAATTTCTATTGTAACAGCTTATCTGATATCCTGTCCCCTGAATTACACTATTGTTTTGATTCTGTTATATGTTGCAAAGATACATGTTTGGGCTGTTAGTTAAAGCAGCTACTACAATTTCTGCTTTAGAGGTGTGTTGCTGTTTATGAATTATTCAGTTTATCTTCTTACCATTCATGACTTTGGCAGAACCATTTGACTGAAGCATGGCTCCATTAATCTCTCTCTTCACTATTTATATGTAATAATTAGTTTAAAATTTCAGTCATCATGATATCTGCATTAGATATAACTTCCAGTTACTCCTGGGGCAGCAGCTTAGTGGGAACACAAATCAAATGGCATGGTCACAACAGTTCTCCTGCTATTACTCTGTTCTGTGTATGGATGCAGCAATTTAACTACACAGGCTTCCTCACAGATTTTTAGGGAAGTTCTAAAGAGGTTCAGAAACTTTCATTGATTTAACTCTCGCGCTTCCATGTGTGACTTCTTTGATTTACAGATAAGGTGGGTACCTCTGGATCAAGTGGGATGAGTAACTTTTTGAAATATGTTAAGAGATAAGATTTTTCTAAATATCACTAAGTCTTTGAGTAGCTATTCTTTTTATACTTATGCGAAATCTATGTATTCCTTCTTTTGGTGTTCACAGAAGAAGAAGGACAAAGCTTTCAAACTGTGGTGGCTAAAATTATATGTCACCACAGTTAATACAGCTCAGTAAAGAAAGAGGATTTAAAGATGCTGAGCATTTCATTTTGTGCTACTGAAATCCAGGAGAACCAATAAGTTTTCTCTCATGTTAATGAGGAATGATTTTTGCTTGTTTTTATGCACACAGGTTTGAAAGCTTCATTTTAGGTGCTTAAATTAAGAAGACTGTCCTTTGTTGATTAGACTTTTTCACAAAAATAAATGGAGCAAAGTATTTGCCCTCTTTTAGTACTTTAAGTCCATGTGTACCCTAAGGATTAATCTCTTTAATTTAGATTATTTGTCCTGAATGAGAAATAGCCTGAAGGTTACTGGGCTCTGTATAACTACCACACAGAATTGGTTATAAACATTATTGCTGCAGTTCTGTGCAGCCCAGGTGGAAAGGACAGGGATTGCTATTAAACATTTTTATAGTGCAACATATGTACAAGCAAACAGGTGAGCACAGAGGAGACAAAATAGGACAAGAGATGAGGAAAACAAGGATGCAGAGATATCACTGGTGAGAAGGTGTTGGCTAAGGAAGAGTTTAAACCAGGAGGACAGGAGGGTAGGAAGGCCCACTGAGGGTGAGGTGCAGGAGAGTATAGGAAGTGGGAAGGACTGTGCTATGATGCTGTGCTTGCTCTCTGCTCTGTGAACTGTCTCTGACAGGGGTCTCTCAACAAGCATGAAGTGAACAAATCCATTTGTTTTAATTTTCATATCCTGTTTATTCTGCCACTGCACACAAACAACTGTATTTACACTGAATTTTTCAGTGAATGCTTTACTGTTTGCTGGCCTTTGTTTCTCCTTCCTTAACCTCCAGTGCAGTAAAGTACAGCTGCCATTGCCATGGTAAAAAACCAAAACAATTTATCATAATACTTTTTCCAAAACTGTTCTTCCCTTTCAACATACATATTTTTGATTAATATTTTTGTGTGTGTAGATAAGGTATTATAAAGTATTTGAGCCACTTCGGTAAAGTAGCCTGTGGCATGTAAGCCTGGTGAAAAGGCAAGGACAAGAGTAGCTAACTTTTTACATCATTAGTCTTTTCTGAGGTGTAATAACAATGAAGAAATAATCAGCATTTAATAGAATTAAAATCAGAAGCTAAAGGTTATTTGTAAGATTAGTTTTGGAATCAGAGTTGAATAAATATTTTTTTAAGGCTGGAATTGTTGCAGAGAAATTTGTGTCAGTACTGCACATTCACCAAAAGAGAGCAACATAGGCCCACTGTACATGCTGCAGGCAAGGGGCCATTTTACACTGTAAGCAGGAACATATTGTCCTCTGTTTTACTCTGTATTTTACCTGCCTCTGAATGTGATGAATGTGGTGCAGTTATTATTTAGGTTTATAGTTATTGATGATGTATGCTTTATGGATCATATTTTTGTCTTTCAAAAGTTTATACACAATATGTTTCCTCATTCATTACGACTGAATTTAGGATACATGCTTAGACATTTACTGAAACATTGCTGCTTTTCTTTCCTGCTAGAAACTTTTTTCAAGCAGGAATTTGTATTCATGAAATTTTTTTTGGCTAAAGTCATTAAAATGTATTTAACATTTTTAGTTTCATTAAATGCTTTGGCATGGGATCAGCTACATGTTTGATTGACTTGGAAAAAAAGCTCTTGTAGGCCTAGAAATAACTTTTTTTTTTTTGCATTAGTATTTATAACCATCCTGAGTGTGTAGACTATTTTATTTAATATTCAGATTCATTTTGCTAAATAATCCTTCTAGTCCCAAAGCTAATAAATGCACTCAGAAATACTTATTTAGGTAAGCATTTGGAAATTCCTTGAAGTCCCTCTCCTACTATTATGTCCATCTTGAGTTTGCAGCTGTGAGCTTTTTAAAGCAAAATCAAAGAGAAATGATCCTCAAAATAAAAGAACAAGGACTTTGTAATGCACAAGGTTGTTTTTGGAAGCACTTACCTGGAGTGTCCAAAACCTACTGTGTCATTTCTCATAACTTAGATTTGGGGTTGGTTATTAGCAAGTTGGTTGTTTCCATTGTCTATATATTTGTGTATATACATATATTTATGTATATACCCTGGGCCCTTGGCTGGCATGAAGGTGTTTGGGGCACAGTCTCGTGACCCTGTTAGAGCAGTGCTAGATCCAGAGATCTTTGTAGGCTGAAATGATCTTACTGCAGTAAGAAAGGGAAACATGAGCAACAAATCTGTCCTGCACCAGGCTGAGAAGGGAAGTTTTCTCCTCCCTCTTTCTTGTTTGCAGGAGAGAAAGAATCATTTGACTTCTTTTCCCCTGTTAGTTCAGAGGTTGAGTTAAAAGAGATCCACGTTAGTTTCAGCTATATTCCTGCTAAGCCATCAGAAACTAAGATCTGTAAACTTTCTGGTCACTTCCAATGTCCCAGTAATAGACATTTCTTCAGTACAATAACGCTGGCTACACACAGTAGACCCCTGTTTGGGAGGATGTTCTGTAACCTGGGGTCCTCGGGCAGGGATGAGGCCGGAGTTCCAAAGTGCAGCTTGTGCCAGTGGCCACCCACGACTCAACAGCATGTCCTGAACTCTGCAAAGACTCTTGAACAGATCCTGTAGTCCAAATGGCTTTACTAGGATTCACTTAAGAGAGTGCAGAAAAAAGTCAGCTGAACAACATCTTTGGGCTTGTGGCAGGATGGAGAGAGTCAGAGTACAGGGAAAGAGGAAAAGAAAATCCTGAAAAATTGCTGTAACAAACCATTATCCCATCATGGTTATTAGGAATGTGGATGATGCATAGTAACAGAAATGAAATATGAGATGTACGTAAAATAGGAGCGCGTTTGAATTTAAATGTGGCCAGAGGCAATGCAAATGATTGTGTCTTTAGCAGAAACCTTGCATGAAAACCTTGCTGGAAGTGCAAGGTGTGGGTATCACTGGAAAGGAAATTGTAGTCTACTATAGCCTGGATTTTTGAATGTATGTGCTCCTATTTACTTTTGTTTAAAGATAAATAAATAGTTAATTTCAGACTTCAGTATTCTGTGGAAGTTCCATGTGAAGAACAAAAGGAAAGCCTTGATAGATGCTTGGTGTGGGAGTGAGAGTACATTGGGCTCTGGAGAGCTGAGCAAAGATGCAGCAAGATTTGGCTGTGCCGGAGGCTTTGAGCCCGTTTGTTTGTTGTGGTGTGTCTGCTGGAATAAGCAGCTCTTCATCTGAGACCTCTGTGCACAGACAGTGACCCTGTGTGTGCCAGGCAGACTCTGCCCCTGAAGAGCCATGCTCACATCTCTTTGCCAGCTGCTTATAAACATTGCATTGAACCTGTTTTTCAATCCCTCTAGAAGAGATGCCTGCATAAGCTGCCTAAAGTCTAAATGTAAGGACTGCATGTAAATAAGACAAAATGTGTATATCACTACAGATCTACATGCATGTACACATGAATTTTGCTCAAAATAATCAAATCCAGATTTCTGGAAGACTAGAGTGCTCAATAAAGACTGTTTTTCTGACTATGAGCCAAAGCATCATCCTTTCTACAAATATTTTCAGACTAAATAATCATTTGAAAGAAGCATAGGCTAGTAATTCTGGGGCTGCTGAAGCTTTCAAACCTTAGGACTCTGGATGTTTCACATCTCAGATTGAAACAGAGCATTTTTGAAACGCCTGTTGTAAAGGTATGGGGTCTTGCAACAAAATTTTGGCTAGTTTTCTACAGAGTCGGGGTACAGTGATTCTGTCCAAATGAGAGGTGTTGGCGTAGTTTAAAAAGCTGAATTTAGGAAGGCTGCTGTGAGACCTTATGGATTACTTGGTTTTATAGACTGAACTCATTTTCCTAATTCTGATTTACAATATGAGGAAAGAGTATTCGCCCTTTCCAGATTAATGAGGTTTATCAAGGTCTATAAAGTCAGGCTGGGGAACCCAGCTGAGGGAAGAGTGCTTGCACAAGAGACATCTAAATGAGAGACCCTCATGGATTTCGGAATCCACATTTTGGCACATAGTTTCCTAGAAACTATTTTTTTGTGAAGAATGTTGTTAATGAACTGACTGTTTTTTAAACTCACTGTAGTAGCTGTTTATGTATGTACGTAATGAGCCATGAATGGTATTTTTAGTATTGAACTGTGTTAAATTATCAATGTGAATTAAACTGACTTCAGTATGAATGTCAGTGGTACACACAGAGACAAAATATGACCCAATGTTTCCAGACTAAGTTTGTAGAATTTCTGTGAACAAAAGGTGCTTATCCTTTACTAACAAGTTATATATTCATCAATATAATATTGTGTTGTGACTGAACCATTCTTATTTAGAGTGAAGTGTGTATTTTCATTGCTCTTGTTGCTCTGCTCTTTGGTCATTGTAAACTTTCTGTTTAGGATGCTCTGGTTTACAGAAATGACAAGACTGAAAACATGGAAGTGCCAGTCGTAGACTATATAAATTCGGGGAAATTTTGGTGAAATGATTTTGTGTGTGCACGAACACCCCTCCTTTAGATTCCAACTTACAGAAGGTATAGGGAAAAGAGGAAAAAACAAGGGCCCCACTGTAAGTGGGATGATGTTTTTGAAATGTTAAGCAAATGAGTGTGTCAATGCTGAGAGCTTCCTGTGCTCAGGAAGTGCCCTAATACTCTCTGGGCAGTTGCACAGGAGTTTCTTGCTTTGGCGTGCACCCTTTGAGAGTGATGGGTTAGTTCTTGAGACTGGAACCCTGTAGCTCCAAATTGTGATAATGTCAGTATAAAAAAAACAGTTAGGATTGATCCTTGAGCAGGGATTACTTTTCCTGGTCATACTGTGCTCCTGTGAAGGTCAAGTTTGGAGAAACTTTATATATCTATATCTATGCATATGTCTGTTTTAAAAAAAAACCCCAAACAACAACAACTGTCTCTGTTCCCCTGATCATAATCTGTAGTGATGTTCCAGGTTTTTGATTATTTTCAGTTTACCTCTTTCTAGCTTCTATCTATTGACAACTATTTTCTGTTCATGTCTATGCAAAGCAGAATTTAAAATACTTTGTGCAGTTGGTAATGGAATTCCTGGCAAAGGTAGATTTCAGGTGCTAGGAGAGAGAAAATTTATTGGAACAGGAGAAACATCCAATTCAGCTCTTGCTGTGTTTGCCTCTGTGACTTGTTTGTGTAGCACAGCACTGTAGCTCTTACCACCTAAACAGCCCTGCATCATCTGGTCCCCTGCTGTAAGGGCGAGATGTCTAAAAGAACTCAGCAGGGGCATGGGAATTGCAGAACTTGAAGATCAGAATGGACCAATACAAAACTTACAATAATTGTTTAAATCTGTAGTATCCAACTGGTGGTGGATGATGGCTTCAGACTTCTGCTTCTCATAATAATTTTAATGAAGCTGCAGCTTTTCAGCAATGTGTGATGTGAATTTGGAGATTGGTTGCTGCTCTGCAGTGCCCTCAGCAGCAGGATGTGGACACTGCTGCCACATCACTGACAAGATGTGGTAACTCTGTTACCCAAACAAAGCATGCGAGCAATAGGATGATATTGGGTATTTTTCATAGAATTATTTTGGCTTTTGTTTTACACAGAAAAACTTCCTAAGTTTAGCAGTCATTTAAAGTGCTTTTAAGCATGTAACTGGAATGTAACATGAATTATCATCTCACATTTCATTGCAATTCTTTGCATGCTGTCAGTGATTCCTGGCTCTGTAAATTATTGCTAAGTTAGGCCAACCTACAAATCCTGATATCTTTGCATAATCTCTGTTGTGAACAGTAAAAGCATGTGCATTCTGCTAATCCATATTCAGATAGAAGTCTGCAGTCAGAGTGCTAAATATAATCTGGTTTTAGGCCAGGAAAAAGAAGTTATCTTTTTTTTTTTCCCCATGAAAAAAAACCTATGAAGCAAATATTGCCTTTTTTGTGTCTTTTTGTTTTTAATTTTTTGAAAAATATTCCACAGCAGACCTTCTCCCCACAGAAAACAGCAGGAGGGTTTTCTTACATAATAATCTGACAGATGTGTCATGGTATCTAATCCCTTAAACCTCCAAAGCCCTCTGATAGTGGATGTTTTAAAAGGCCAGATTGAAAAGCATGCTGCTCTTTTATTGAGTCTTTGCCTTCAGTGCCCATTCCACACTTGATCGCTTCATTTTGCTAAAGCACAGTATGTGATAACTTGAAGTCAAGAGAAAAAAAATTATATCTCAGACAGCAGAATTAAGAATACCATTAAAACAATTAATGCCAAATGAAAATACCATTTAAAACCTACATTTACACCTGGATTTTTTTTTTGTGCTTTCCCCGAGATTGAGTCAAGAAGTAAATCAATAATAATTACACACACAAAATGACCAGCAGAATTGCAACTGAACCATCAGGATTTTCACATTCCTGAACTGTGCAGCCGTGTAATCTCATTACTGTAACTCTTGTACCTCACGTCTCGGGCCGTGCTGTGCCTTCCCGCGCCGTGTCCGAGTGCACCGCAGGCCATTCCAGCTGGGGGACCCTGGCTTCTTCTTGCCTGGGTAATCACCTGGCATTCTTTTTAAAATAACAAAGTCATTAGAAAAGTCTTTGCCTCTTAGCTCATTTTAGCCTTTTCTTTTTCAGAGCAGTTATAGCTTCAATAATCCAAATGTCACAGGGAATATGAATTCAGAGGATCAGGGTTTCAGTTAATCATGTTAAATAAGTTCCCCTGATAGTTAGGTACAGCAGCATACGACCTTATTTCAGCAACCAGGAATTTTAGATAACTGGGGTTTGGTAATAAACATCAGAATACCTCTGCCTAATGCACCAATTGCCATAAATTTGTGTTCTAGGTAATTAAAAAAAAATCATATTGTGTACTATTTAATCGATGTTGGATTTGAACTTGTACTGAAACTTAAAGGAAGCAAATATTTGGAAAGAAAAGCTGACTTGTTTGGGATTTTGATGTCTGCAAAAATGTTTTAGGCAGAAAAGCTTCCTAAGTTTAGCAGTCATTTAAAGTGCTTTTAAGCATGTAACTGGAATGTAACATGAATTATCATCTCACATTTCATTGCAATTCTTTGCATGCTGTCAGTGATTACTGTCAATGTGGCCTTACATGTATAGCTAAAAAATGATGCTTTAGAATATGTTAGAACACCTACAATTTATTTCAAAAATATTTTTCATAATTGTTTTGATAAAATTGCAGCTTTCTGGTTTTTATAATCCTTGTGACTTTTGCTAAGGCAATTATTTAGGGCTTTATCTTTGAAATGTGAACTGACTTACCTCACCTGATGAGGTTATCAATGATTTGTGAAATGACACTCTGGGACTGGGAAACTAATCATCAGGTTTGATGACACAAACCTGTCTGTCTTTTTCATGAATTCAGCAGCTAACCTTGACTAACCTTGACCAGTTTCTACATTTCACTAACATGGCCAGTTTCTACATTTTTTGCAGGTTTTAAAAAAAGCATTTTTCTACAGATTACAAACACTGTAATGCAGTGATTTTTTTTTTTACAGTGAGGATTTCTAAGTGATTTTTAGTTTTGTTCATGCAAAGGTTCTTTATATACCAGCTGTCAGTGATTTTTTTTTTTACAGTGAAAGAAGATAAAGATAAAGATAAAAACAGAAGAGGACAGACAAGAGAGGTTAAAGTGGTTCTGCCAGTCTAGCAAATGTGAAATACAAGGTTAAAAAGAGATATCTTTATTATTTAAGTGGCATATGTTACATTATGGACAAGAGTTTTTTTCATGTAGATTAATGCTGTCTAAAGATGGTCTCCAGGCATTCTACATCTCTTCTGGTGAGGTCTTCCTCTGCTTTTTTGTAGAGAATTGACCATTGTCAAATTATCACCGCTCTATGGTTTGTTTGTTTGTTGTTAATTGCTGTGTGTATATTGAGGAAATCTTGATGACTCAAATGAACAATTTAACATTTGGGCTTAATCTCCAGCATACTACAGCATGTGTATTTCTCCTGTACTGATTAGATTAGATAGTGGATTTCAGACCCTTGTCTCAGAGTTGACAGGCACTCTTTGGGAAATCAATGATACAGTATAAATGTCTAGGCAAATCTGACAGCAACTTGCTTGGTTTGACTGTTCAGGTCTGTAAAGAATGGGGAATATGAAAGAATTTTTTTTTTTTTTTTTTTTTTTTTTTTTTTTTTTTTTGAAGGAAGGGAAACCTCTGTTGCTCTGTTGGTTGGTTTGATGTTAATTTTACTGTCTGTTGAATAGTGAGGGGTTTCAGGAGCAAGGATTTACCTTTTCATGGAACCATTTCATTCCANCTCTGTTGGTTGGTTTGATGTTAATTTTACTGTCTGTTGAATAGTGAGGGGTTTCAGGAGCAAGGATTTACCTTTTCATGGAACCATTTCATTCCAGAATTGGTTGTTTGTTCTGTAATACTTGTCCTTTTGGTGCTGTCCTAATCCCTCTGAAACAAACGAGGGTGTTACTGGGGACTAGAGAGCCAGCCTGGAGTGCTCTCATAAAACCACTGCTGTGTGTTCTTAGGCAGCTATTTTATCAGTTTGACCTAGCTGATGTGTCTCCAAGGCTAATACTTTTTCTATTGCTGGGAACACTCTATCAGTTAACCAGTTAAGGGAACATTGTAAACTTCAGTCCTGCCGTAGATAAGAAGGTGAGGGGTCTGCTCAGTTCTGTTTTGCTAGAGTAACAGACATGTCTTCTGCTTGTGTATGGAATATGCTAAAATAACAGGTTGTGATTAAAGTGCTTTGATTTTTGGAGGCACAGACTTTCTTTGTGACTTTTGACTGATAGTTTGGGCTCAGAATCTCACACATACTTAACAGCTAGGTAAGCTCTTAGGCATTTGATCTTCCTTTTATGCGGCAACCACTGTTTTAAAATCATCCTGCCCTTGCTACCTCAACCTCTTATTGATACCTCATAGCCAATTGTTTGTTTGAAACCAGAGCTCTGCAAGATCAGCAGAGTTGAATTGCAGAGGCACTTTTTGAGCAGGCAGCAGCTGAATGGTGCTCATGCACTGAGCAGCTGAAGCAGAGGAATTATGGTGTGCTGAGGTGTGACCAGAATACTTGCATAGTGGCATAGTGAGAATTTTTTGTTCTTCTTCCTTTTTTTTTTTTTTGCCTTGCAGTACAAATCAAAATTTGGGTGTCTGGTATCTTAGGATAATATCCTAGATAGTGAACTGTAGATGATATCTCTTTTTTCATTATAAATTTTACTGATATGAAGCAGAGGAGTTTCAACAAGAAAGAAACACCTCCTCCTTAGCAATATTTTGATGGAGTGGGGTTTTTATTCATGCTTCACCTTGATGGTTTGAATGCTCACTCAAGCTTGTGAGATATTTTAGATTTGTTGGTGTTTTTTTTTTTTTTTCCTAGTTAAGCAGTGGTGGGTTTTTGCAGGTGCTGGTGTTGCACTGAGACCCTGTGCCTGGAGTTGCACAGCCTGGGATTAGCTGTGCAAATTGTTCTTGTGGATCGAGCCCTTCATTTCTGTGCACCTCTCCTCTTCCCCTGTAAAGCAGAGGGCACCACCAGCCTGTGATTCAGGAGGTGCTCACTGCCCTGTGCTGGTGGGGTCCATGCAGGCACTGCAGCCAAGGGAGAAATGGCCTTGCAAGGGCAGCTACAGAGGGGCACCAAGGTCTCAGATTTCCACATAGTTTAGTTCTGGTTTGATCTGCTGTTTCTATTTGGATCTTTATTCAAAACCAGCTGCTTTTGCTTGATGAACACCCAACTTTTGCAATTGGCCTGAGTTTCATGACTGTGTACAAGGTCAGACTGTTTCTGTCTAAAATACAAAATTGCTAGGGAAGGATATTATTAAATGAATAATTTCATTTTCTTTTCTTGTGTAGTTACCACACAATAGTTTCTAATATTTTGTCCTCTTAATTTTTATTTATGTTTTGATATAATTTACAAACCACATAAGACCTTACTTCTATGACTGACTTTCAGATTTGCCAAAAAAATCATGACATGATTTAAAAAAAATTTTAAGGTTCTCTTTCTTGATTTGATTCTGCTAGTGCTATTTACACTAAATGTATTCTGCTTGCACAAAGGAGAGAATTACTGTAAATGAGTACTGTTTTTCTTTTTTTGTGAAGTGTTTGTTACATTATTGGAGCTCTACTTTAAAAAGACCTCAAAGAATAAACCTGTTCCCTGATTCTAGAATCATGTTACAGCACTTCCAGACATTGTCAAATACAATGCTTTAGTGAAGGAGCCTTCAAGAAAGAAACATAAACCAGGGAATCTACACTAGATGACTTGAAAATTATTTCACATGATATATCATTCTGTTCCTTTAAAAATGGGGCAAGAAACTCACTGGTCCTGCCTAAATATTTAGGGAAATGACAGGCAAGAGGTACATAGGGTTCTTCTCTGCCTCAAGTCTGTATTTCACTGGATATTTAACCATTTCTATTTTAAAGAACTTTCACAGGTTTACTGCATTTATTTATTAGCAGAAGGGTTACAGTCACTGAGGAACTGTTGAAATGTGCCATGGTCCATCTGTCATCAATTAGATTCACTGTTATCTTTCCATGTCTAAAATTTGGATGCCCAGAAATCATCAAGTCAGCTGTCTGGCCCTGAAATGTTGCAGGAGAGAATACATAAAATTTCTTACACTGAAACTTTTTACTTTTTTACTAATGAACTAATTGCTCCTATGGCCAAAGTGGTGCACTTGAGGCCAGACATTAGAGGAGCTATCTAGAACTGCTCTAACTGCAGTTTATTTAGAAGAGGGTGTGTTACTCTAACTGGATGAAAGAAAAAAGTAGCATTCCTGATCTAGAGCTATGGATTCCTTCAGATACTTGGAGTTAGGTGGAGAGTTGGTAGGAAGGGTGTGCAGCAGGAAAGGCCTGGCTTCAGGGGAGGGGAGCTGTGTCAGCCAGGTATTCCCTTCTGAACTGGCAATTCTGCATAATTTCTATGGAATGCTCTTTATGTGCCATCACAGATCAGGCCAAATTCTGATATTGCTTGCTTCTATGAAGAGCACATGGTCTTGTGCAGGTGTAATGGGCTGGAAATTAGTGAAATTAGACAATAATTCTGCTGGCACTTCAGAGGGAGGAGTGAAAGTCACAGTCCTCTGCAGCTGGCTGAGGCGATTACCTACAAAGCGCTAGCAGGAAAATTATCTGTCTGAAAAGACATTTTTGCAAATGAAACTGGTGGTTAAAACTGGTATTATCTCAAGACCCCTTCTAATGAACTATTAATCAGAAAAACTAGAGAGCCTAGGTTCAGTTTTGCTATGTGACTCTTCTTTGTCACCTAATTGCCATGTACTTTGCCCTGTTCACTGGAAAGGCACACGGTGTGACAGCTGTCATTGTTAAAAAAACCCAGATAAACTGAAAAATCCATGACATCTTGTGCTGAATGTGGGACTCGTATTATGATACTTTTGGGGGGTGCTGCTTGAAGTGGTGCTGTGGTTTGAAATCAGAAGAGATCAGAAGAGAGGTAGCAGGGAAACGTCCATACCATGGATGAGTTGCAGAGGTTTCTGACTTTGTGGAGAGGGGGTTCGTTTGTTGCTGCTGTTCTGCTGGGGGGCTGAACATGTTCACAGAGACCAGAAGCAGTGGGTGCCACTATTATAACAGTTGCTGCAGAATCAGAGAGCAATTGGGGTAGACTGGATCCCAAAGTGGACCCTCCTGCTCAGAACAGGGTCAGCTGGAACAGGTTGCTCGTAGCTGTGTCCAGCCGGGTTTGGAACATCCTCAAGGATGGAAACACTGCGGTCTGCCTGGGCAATGTATTCCAGTGTTCAGTTGCCCTTACAGAATAAGAAATAGGTTGTTTGCATGATTAAATGAAATTTCTTGTCTTCGTTATGGGCAAGTCCTGCATGTTTGGGGTAAATAAACCCCATGGTTACAACACTGACAGTCTTTAGCAAGAGTCTATAATGCTTCCTCCCTCCCCCACCCTCCCAGCCATTGGTCTATTGCAATGATTACAATTAGTACAACCCAGGAAGATTTCAAGATATTATTTTGTTGTAAAAAAGGTGTCACTAAGAAGAACTGGACTTGATTCTAATACTGAAAACAAATATTTACAAGTGTGTACTATTCAAGACTTAGTACTGCTGCAGCTCTTTGCTGGCAACCTCTTATGTGGTGAAGGTCAGAAAGAACACAGCTTTGTAACCAGGCAGAGCTGAAGTTTGACTGTTATTAATTTAATTATGTAAGAATAAAATGGCTGTAGTCGCCATTAGGAGATGTTTAATGTGATAGATATAAATCACTTCAGCACTGTAATGTCATTGAAATGAATGGAGCAGCTATAGCTTGTAACATTTCCTGTCCCATCAATTGCAGTCAGAGTTGTTTTCAAATTTCAAATTACATGAAAGTTTCTTCCAGTGTTTGGATGCTTAAATGCCAGTAGTTTTGGAAGGTGGCTGTGGAGGTCCCCATGTATGTTTTCCACTGTGGTCCAGCTGGCATATTCTTGCAGCTGCTGCTTTACAGTTTATTCCAAGAGTTTTTTTTTTTTTTTTTCTTTTTCCTTCTGAATCTGTGTTCTGACAGTGCTCCTCTCTCAGTTCACATGGAGAAAACTTGACGCAAGATCTGCATCTGAATTGGGACCAGTGGCCTGTGCTTATTAACAAAAATGCTTAGGGGGTGCAGATAGGTTAATTGAAGTTAGTTGTGTGTGACCAGGTTAGTTTGTCTTTAATCTCCTATGTTTAAATTTCATATGCATGAAGACAATTAATCCTCTTAACTGCTGTAGGCTTTGAATGCTTAGTAAATAAGTGTCCTTTTTAGTTGATGCTATGGTGTTTGCCTGTTTAAACCAAAACAAAAGTAAAGAGCTACACTGGGCCTTGAGGGAATCTTCCTCAGTGCAGTGAGAGGTTCTATTATGTAAAAGGCTTAAGAGTCTTACCAGCTCATTATTTTTATAGTACTGTCTACTTTGCTCTTTTAAGACAACGCTCTTTTTTTTTTTAGCATCAACAATTTTGAGATCAGAGAGCACTTCCTAAGTCAAGGCAAATTGAGCAAGATATTTCAGCACCTGGCAATCAAAGATACACTTCTCATGCATGCAAGTTAACACTGCTTTCTTTCTCTCTCTCTTTTTTTTTTTTTAACTGAAACCCAGAAAAGTTCCTCTCAAGTGAAGGGCTTGTTATTTTTGCAGAGTGTACTTATTTCTTCACAGTGAATCATTAAGTGCTTTACAGACTGTATACCTAGGGATTAATCGCTGGCCAACCGACCAAATTACTGATATTCTGTACCAATAAATCTGTATAATAGTTTTAATGAGATGTGAAGAGTATGTTCGTCATTCTTAATTGAGTTTTGAATTTTGTTCAGGTAGGATGTTAACACTTATTCCATTGAATGCCATGTTAGTGACACTTAATAAGCACATCCTTTTTTTATACCAGATTTCAGATCATAGCTGTGTTTCTTAAATCATTGTTCAGGTGTTGTTTTACTGTGGCCTGTGTGATGAATAGATTAGGTGCAATAAGATGGAAGGTAAGATCTGACATTTAGAGATAATTTTTCATACATGAGGTATGGTAGAGAAAGGGATTGTTGTCTGATTTGCAATGAAATCTAAATTCAGATGAGTTTCACAATAAATATTCTGCCAGGCTGCAAATGTCCTCAGTATTGTGCCAGGCAGCAGCTGAGCACAGATGAGAATTGTTAGTGCCTCAGAGAGGCTTTTTCCATAGGTGCCACACTCACTCACTGCCTCAGCCTGATGCTGCTTAGCTGTGCTCTGAAGTTTTCAGATCTGATCACACTTACTTATGCATGTAATTGTGTTCGCACATAATTTTTTATTAAATTCACTCATATTTAATAATTTTGGGGAACAAATAATCTATGTGAAGTGTAGTCTGTATTTTTGAATAGGTTTTTTTTAAGGTTCTTAATTTTTTAACATAACTTTTAAGGTCAGTGGTCCGACTGTGTAAATTATTAAATGCTTCTGAATTTTTTATAAACTTTCCTAGCGATGCAGCCTGGATTTTTCCACCTCTTCATAATTCCTGGATCTGTGCAGTTTGGAGGGTGATACTGTACATTGTTTGATTTCTTTCAGAACATAGTTGGGAAATAATGTGAAATTCAAGCACTCATTTTACAAATTGTAGTAGTAACATAAAAAATATTTTGCTCCCTCCAAACAGATTTGACCTGTGTCTAGTCTTTATGAGACTGAACAGCAAGTGTCACGTTCATCCCATTGTTTGGGCTTCCCCTCTAGTGGACTCCAGGTACTTCTGTGGATCAGTTCTCGAGGCAAAGCCTGGTGCTACCCCAGAACAGAACTGTTGCAGCAGAATTTGACAGCATGCACTTCTACTGACTCTAAACCTGAAGATTCTGCCCTAGGTCAGACTTTGCTCCTCTGAAATTGTGGAGCAACATGATAGTTCTCATTTTAGTAGGGTAACACTACAGGGAAACATTTTTCAAGGCAGGAACATGTCAAGTTGAAGTCCATTTGAAAAATTATTCCAAAGAAAGATGGAGCCATAAACAGAGAAACACATTTGTAGAGTACCTCTCAGACTGTTGTAGATTTCTGTAGGGATCACATTTGTTTTTATCTGTTGAGATTCCTGACTGGAGATCCTTATTTTCTCTATGTGACCCTGACTGTTTTACTTCAACATCCATGTGACTGTGCTAAGGCAGCCCTTTGGAATGGATGCCCTCTCTGTTCTCTTGCTCTCTAAGCAAGAATCAACCTATAACAAATAGATGGCAATTCATGAGAAAATCCCTTGTGGTTGGGCAGGCAGGTTTATACAGTATCTGTTTAATATGGGGAATGAAATGCCAAATGCCTTTGGACTGTGAATTCCATAGGCAAGTCATCTCCCTCATCTTGACCCTCCTCCCCAAGGTTCCTACTGACTGTTAAGAAGTCACACCATGACCTCATCAGTGGTGTGGAGTGACACTGAACCAAGCTTCCTGGGCTGCCTGCACAATTTACAGACCACATTACTTTCCTCTTCATAATTCTCAAGTGGAAAAGATTAACACCTCTGTGCGCTGGCAGCTTATTTTTTTTTCCAAATTTATTTATTGGAGAAGGCAGTGCTGCTTATCCTTCCTGAGCCCCTTCTAGAGGGAGTAAAAGGGCTTACCTGGTAACAGCACATTGCAATGGGCACACAGGGTATTAATAATTTGTGGAGCAGATAAACACACTGCCAGTTACTGGCTGTAGCAATGAAACCTGTTAATCACAATGAGCTAAAATTTTCCCTGTGCAAAATTTTCAACTAGACTAGTTTATGCTCAAGGGAATTGAGAACTATCTCTTCTGGTATTTCAGTGTTCACATCCTTCCATGGATTGGAAATGTTTATCTGTAAAGCAATAACTCTGCTAGATAAGCAATAGCTTTAGAAACATTTATCTGAATTTTGAAACTTGTTTCACTTTCCCTAGAGCACATATCTGAAACAGTTCAAATAGGTCTCAGTTGGAGACCACCATTAGAGAGTTTGGTGTCTGCAGCCCCCTCAGTGGGTCTATTTTATCATTGTGCCCACATCACCTTGTAGGCAAAAAGTAAAAATGTGGTTCAGTAATTGAAAGCATTTAAATTAAAATGTGAATTCAAGTCTTTGCAAACATGACATTTTTGTTTAGGTCAGCCTTTAGATCCTTGTTGCCCTTAATAAAAATCTTCCTATCAATGACAGTCACATCAGATACATAACCAACAGCTGTAAAAGAAGCTATAAAGCAAAAATACCATTCATTAGATTTTCCAAACCCAAATATTATTCCCTCACCAGGAAAAAGTTGTCCATTCTCTAAACTAAGATCTTTCTTGTCTGACTTTTCTAAATTTTGAAATTATGGTGATATAAATATTCTGTGTTATGTGACATTCTGAGTAGATGAAATGTGACTGTTTTTGTTCTGTAGTCCATTTTAGCTGTCTTTACATCTTGCTTGTTCTTTTCCTCCTTTTCTAGGGAAAAAAAAAGAAAAAGCTAGAGAAACATATATTCTTAGTTCTGGAGGCATAGGAGATTCTTTACTTCTATCCTTTTAATTCTAGCATTTTTATTGAGGCATTTGGTAAATGTACCTAAATTTCTTGAGTTTCATTCTTGCTGCAAGGAATACATTCAAGTAGTTCCTGGATGTACCTTATATTTGCAAAATCACAGTTCTATACAAAATCTGAGTCAAAGATATAGAAATTTAGACCAACTTAAAATATAGAGACTACACACCAAGATAAGTGAGTCTGTATTTGAGATGCTGCTTATGCTTAACTCGACAACAGATGTCACAGTCTTCAAAACAGCAATTCAAATATAAACCAGAGCTTTTTAATTTTGCTTGTCTGTTAAAAAAGAAGCTTAATTTTATGCTGATGGAATCAGACACCATGTAATGTTTTCTGTTGCTGCTGGGTGTGTGTTCAGACTGAAGTGACCACCCATCCTGCATCTTATAATGTCTGGTCTTGTGAAGCATCTCTGCCCTTCAGGCGAGCTACCTTGTGCTGTTTCTGATCCAACATGAGCTATGAATGTTCAGCATCTCTGGAAATCAGACACAGATTGTCTCAAGTTGGGTGCCCCAAATCTTCAGAAAATGCTGCTAATTAGGCATTTTGCTGGAGGGTGCTCTCTGAAACCACCATGAGATAGGGTTACTATGATTGAAGTCCCTTCTACTTTGGCATCTGATTTTAAAATGAGTGACAATAAACACAGTGCCTGATCAAAAGACATGCAAAGCATGGGGTCCCCTCCTGCTGCATATTTATATCTTGCAATGTGTTATAAATACATTTAACTCAGTAGAAACCATTGTAGTTTATATAAATCAGCTGTTATTGAAGAGCTATCCAGTTCATTAGTGCATGTGCTTTTGCTGGTAGAGGCAGAGGGTTTCTAATGTCAGACCTGTGATGGTCCTCTTGCATTCTTCCATTCAAAGCATCAGCAGTTAATTGCTGAAAACTGCAATAGCTTTTGTAAATAAAACATCTAAATTCTTTGTCTTCTTAAAAATACCTTTTAAATCAGTTACTGCTCAAGCACAGAAACAATTATGAGACATGTTTGACTTGTGAAAAACATTTCTATCTTTCAGAAAAAGATGGTCCCTCCTTTTAATGTCTTTTTGGAATATTTTGTGTCAAGGTTGAAGAAGGAAGCTTTGTCTTTATGGCTTTATCTAAATTTAGGTGTCAGGTGAAAGTAAGGCTCAGTGATTCAGATGTGATTTTACCTTGCAGATAAATATTATTGCATAGTGAAAGGTGGACCACGAAGTTTACTTGCCCTCCCTGACATTAGCACCACTGCCATGATGTGCCATGGACTCAGTAAAATATTTATATATGACACAGTTTTATTTGAGCTGTGTCAGAGACAGAATTGTGCTGCTTGCTGGAACTAGCTACGCGTTTTAATTCTCTTGTGTTCCTGGACATCTGCGAGAAAAAAATTGGTAAAGCCAAGAAATACATAAACCAATGAAAGATATAAAAGATAGTTTCATTTATCATCTACTGTACAGAAACATGTTACTGTCCAGCTGAAACACTAACCAAATAAGTCTCTAACATTTGCAAGCTTCGTGACTGGACAAAAAAAAAAGCCAAAAATAGATATGTAATTTTTCAAATATAGAAATATCCCTTTTGTTTTGGATATGTTAGTTTCTCCTGGGTATAGCTGTTTATTTGCCCAAGACACACCAATACTTTTTTCTTTTTGTGAAGTTAAATGTTAATCGTGGGAAAATACCTGTCAAAATAGAGAAGTTACTTCTTTGCAGGGATGGTGGTAAGGGGAAAGAAGGCTCTTTCTCACCATCTGTTTTCCCTAGGAGGTGGCCCGTGTGGAAAATTGCATGTATAACTGTAAAGTCAACTGCTAATGAGCCACTGGGGGTGGTCTTGGAGTAGCATTAGTAAGTCTTCTCAGTCCCCTGCTCATTGTGCTCTGTGGATATTAATGTTTGCAATATTCCACAAGTTGGTGAAATGTTGTGCAAGTATTATCTGCTGATTATATATCAGCAACAGAGCCTAGAAACAAAATAATTTTCTTACAGATCACTGCTGGAACTTGGCGCAACTCTTAGGGAAACAAATCTGCCTGTCCTGTACTCACAGATGCATCAGGTGAATCCTTCAGTTCCTCAGCATAATTGCAGTGGGACATCAGCTCAGAGGTGCTGCCCTCTGCACCCCTGCAGGAACCCATGTGCAGCCCTCTGCACCCCTGCAGGAACTGCTCTGGCATCCAGAGCACTGTGAGAAGAAGCAGCCACTGAGCAAGGCCACCAGCACAGGTTTAACTTCAAGGCCCTGTGATCTTTGTTTCTGGTGAGACTGTTGTCCTGCTTAAAACAGCATACGGATCTAAGCACCTTGTTGAAGCAAGGTGTAGTCATAAGCAAGAATCTAAAATTCCAGCTTTAACAAAGCTGTCATCAAAGTGGTTTGCACCTCCACAGAAGCACAGAGCCAGAGGGCAGCTGCTACCTCTGTGCCTTGTTATCAGAAGTTGTATGTTGGCTCTGGAGGTAGCAAAATCCACTAAACCAGAGAATCTCTAGACATACATAATTATCAGCTTCCACTGAGTCCTGGTTTGGACACCTGGTTCCCCTTCTAGCTGAAGAACTCACATATTGATAATAGCTGCTCATTTTACAGAAGAGAATCGAAGTCTGGAGGAGAAAAAAATCATTCCTAATGATAATGTTTACCAAAATCTGGTTAAATGTGGCTGAGAGTTTTGGTGGTCACAGAAAATGTGAAGGGATATTATTTGTGGGAAAATGTGAGCAGTTCACATTTTTTGTTGGTTTACTGACTCAGATAAATTAGATTAGTCTGATGGAATAGGCAGATTAGTGCAGTTCAAAGTATTTATGGAAACGTTTACTCCATACTTATTTTGTTTTGTTACACTCACTAGATGACAACCAGGTAGACCTAAACTATATATATATATATATATGTATATATATCAGAATTCTCAGCTTATTTAATGTTCCTACTGCACTGCTCTTAATAATTTCATGTATGCTATAATCTCAAAAAAAGATTGGATATAGTAAAGAGAATAGCTTTGTTCAGAAGTGTCATAAGACACACTGTGTATAGAATATTTTCACATGTTAGGCAGCTGCCTAGTGGATTAAATTCTGTAGCAGAGCCTTGATCAGATGTTCTTGGTGTCAAGCTGAAAGGCTGGTTGCATCACTGTTCTCTAAATAAGTACATCCTGATGTGTTTAATGCAACCCTGAAATAGCAGTTTGGGACAGTGGTAGTTTAAATGTAGGTAGGATTGGGAAATGGACCCTGGGCAGGAGCAAGTTTTGACAGCAAAGACTGTGCCAGGGAGCAGTGTGCTTTGTTTATATATTCTCTTTTTGTTACAGGTTGCTCAGCCTCACCAGATGAAAGGAGATTGTGTTTTTTCTGTTTTAAACATAGTGATACTAGATGAAGAAACTTCTTACCCACACACTGATTTAATGAATCTGTAATTTTAGGCTTGTCTATTTGGAGAGAAGGGATTTTCCCTGTTTCCTGAGGAGACTTTCCGAAAAGCAATAACTATAATATTAAAAACCTCTAAGTCACCCTTTTTTCCTCACAGGAAATAACACATCTTTCCTTGCATCTCTAGCAGTATTTAATTATACCCAAATTCTTACAGAATGGCAAATGGCAGGTTGTCTTTGTCATAGAAGATTTGAATTTTGAGATGTGAAATGCAGATTTTCTGGGTCTTGGATTATCTGGGCTTTGCCTGCGTATTGGAGCTTTGAAAAAATTTTCCACTTACCTTTGTACTGTAGAAAACACTGAAAGAAATGCTGCTTCTAAATGGGAACTGAACAATGTGTCTTTAATGTTTGCTCTGTGCTCCTGACCAGGATTCCTCAGCCTGATTTATTGCCTTACACTGGACAGCCCCAGTCCCCCATGGGGTACTGTGCTGGCTGGAAAGCAGTGGTAGATGCAGAGTTATTTACACAAAGCTTCCTTATGCTTTCTGTGTGGTTTTTTTTCTGCCTTGGTAATTGCATGCAGAACCTTTATTAAGATAGAAAGATGTTTGCACCTCGGCCTGGGGTTATTTTTGGACATTCCATGGTTAACAGTTCTTCTGGCAAATAGCCATCAAAGAAAGATTATCTGACCAGAGCATTCTTTGGTAGCAGTGTTAGGGAGCTTATTGCCACAGGAGAAAGCTGTTTGCAACTTGGGTTCCCAGTTCTCACCTTTGTAGGGATTGTTTCAGCGTGGCACTGAAAAAATTGCAAGTCATCACCTCTTTGGGGAGTTAATGGTTTAGATGTGACAATCTGTTCTATCCCCCCCAGCAAGCCCTTTTGAGCAGTTCTGGAGCTCCAGCTCCTGCCCTCTGTGCTGCCCAAGTCCTGGTGGCTCAGAAGTTGGGCCAGAGCTCACGGTGCCACTGGGGACACCCCTTTACAGGGCCCACCCATCCTGCCAGTGCAAGGCAAACTGGGCCATTCTGCAGGAGCAAAGCCACCTGTGTTTGCTCCCTGCTGGGTTGGTTTGTGCTCGGGGCTGTGTGTGTTGCACACACATCAGGGGCTGCAGGCACTTAGTCAGAATGGGAAAAAAAAAGAGCAAAAATTAAAAAAAAAGGGGGAAAAAAATCACCACCCCATTAAAGCACTTCTTTTTGTTATAACTGCTGAGAAATGTGAATGCCTGCACAGATTGAGGCTGACTGAAACTCTAATCATTATACTGCAAGAATATTTTTGATGGATTTTCAACAGCTCCAGAGCTCCTGTCAGCATCACTATGTGGCTTTTTAAAGTTCTTTCCTTTAATGGGTCCCAGGACCCGTGAAAACATTCAGGTCAGTTTAGTACCTGAGTCTTCCCAAGTAATTAGCAGGTAGAATTACCTGGTAGCAGTCAGTGTTTTCTGCTGTAATCTGTCCACAGAAGCTGCAGCAGAGTAATTGCTGTCTCTGGCGGCCCTGCAAACATGTCTAATTTGATGTGTCAATAGGGATTTTTCTCTCAGTTTTTTTCATTCCCAATGCCAGGCTGTGAATTTTCCTTTCAGAAGGCCAGACTCAAAGTGAGATGGATATATTGAACATGTGGATTTAAAGGCAAATGTTTTTCCCAGCAACTGTAAATGTGTAAAAGCATTCAGAGCTCATTCTCCTCTCTGCATGACTTTTCAACAGGTTAAATAAATGTATGTAGCAGACATACTCAACTACGTGTTCCACAGCTACTGGAGCAGATAAATGCTAAACTGACCGTGGTGTCTCCTTGCCAGCAGTGCAGTGTTTCAGTCCTCGTGACTTCTTTGGGGATGTTCTGGTATTCTCTGATGCTGAGTCAATGATATCAACTACTGGTGAGACATGTGTAGCCTTTTAGTCTTCCCTTGGTGAACATTTGCCAGTAGTGAAGGAACAGATGGGCTCGGATCTGCTCCGAGTTCAGATGTGGAGTGAGGGTATTTACAGAGCACTCCACAGGCAGGTTTTGCACCAGCAGGTTCTGTGTCAGGGCTGCCTCCCTGGGTATTTGTGCAGCTGTGTGCAGGAGCAGTGCTGGGTCTGAGGGCTGCAGTTATCTTAACTGCTCCATTTGCCTAAATACCACCCTCTTTTGTGTCACATTGCAAGGGCTCTGAGCTTTTGTTCTGTATTGAGAAATCTCAGGGTCTTATTCTGCACGAGGGAAAGCATGTATTCTAATGAGAAAAAGGGTTATTCCCAAAAGAAAGATCAATGTGTTATATATTCTCTACAGGTCTGTAAATAATCCTTTCAGTCCAGTCGCATCAGTTACTGATGTTACCTCTTTAGTTTTCAGTGAAGAACCTAGCATCTCAGTTGTAAAGGAAAAATAAAAATAAAATAAACTTGAGCAAACCCACTGGGCATGTTTCTGAACAGTCCTGGATGCACAACACACAATATTATTAGATATTAAAGGAGAGGATCCGTGAGAATCGGAGCCACATTTTGTCAGGGATTCCAAGCATACAGGATAAAACTGTCCTGCCTGACAGCATCAGCAAGACCTGATCCTTGGGTGACCTAACTGGCACTGCTAAACTGAAGGCAGGACACCCATATTACATTAGCCACTTGACAGTATGGGCCTCTCTTTATGTTAGAAAAATTCCCTTTTGAAAGAGTATTTAGTGTAGATTTGAAATGCTAGAGGACTGGGGCATGCTACTCAAGGTCTTGTTGCTTTCCTTTTCTTAATTTGAATTTCCCAACTATAAAATTGACCCTTTGAAATTTAAAATACTGGTTCCAGTGGCTAGCACTCATGTATATAAATATTGTAATTATGGTGTAAGGGGATATCAGGATTAAATAACTGTGGCAGGATCTATAGTGAACATGAACTTTATTAATGAATTAAGGCTGTAATTCATACAAAACAAAACTGGATTCTATGTCAATTGAAAGATTCAACTGCTTAAATAAAACCAAAATTGATTGTCATAAATTGTGACATTTTTAATATTAAAGAAGTTGTATTTTGAGCCTTAAATCTATGCAATATAGTAATGCTTGAATGTAGGCCTTTTCAGAAGGTAGACCTAGAAGTTTTACAGGGAACTCACTTGAAACTGCCCTTCTGCTCAGCAGAATAAAAACTGAAGTCACTATTTGGTTTAAATGGCAGTCAGAAAATCCAAGGTAATCCCTGTAACTTTTCATATAAATTTGATAACAAAAGAAAGGTATGCTACTGGTATCTCTATAACAGAAGTAAGCTTCATTGCATAACTCCAACCATGATGGAGATTTTGACATGCTTACTGGCAACCTGACAGATGTGTCACAGTGTCTAATCCCCAAAAGCCCCAAAGCTTTTTGAAAATGGCTGTTTCTGAAACACTGAATTGGAAAATATGCTGCTTTTTTACTAAGCTTTTTTTCTCAGTGCCTGTTTTACTTCCAAAGTCATCTTGTGGCCAGTCTGATTTAAAGATCTGCACTAACCAGGCTGGTAACTCTACTTTGTTAGCAAAGAGGTAAAATATCTATAATTGCATCCACTTGAACTGTATTTTTTACATAAATTATGTAAAACCAATATTTATTTTCTTGCAGTATGAAAATACTGAGTTAGGAATTTATGACTTTTTTTATGCCACATTTTCATGTTCTGTGGAGATGCACCTCTGGTGTGTCCCAGCCTCAGTATTTTTGGCAAATAAGACCAAAAAAAGTCAACATTAATATGGATTTGTGAAAAGTTCAGAAAGTATTCTGGAGCAATATTTGAAATGCCAGTTGTAGGGAGGAAAATAAACTATGTGCTTAAAAGTGTGCTTGACAAAACAACTCCTCAATTCTAAATGCAGACAGTATCTGTAGTGAAGGATTTGCCAGCATATCCTTAGGCCAGACTCTTGGGAGACTGAAAGGAGGCTTCATGCAACACCACTGTGTCCTACATATTGTGCTTAGTGGCATCTCCATTATTTGGATGACATCCACAGTTGATAAAAGGAGGAAATTGGGCCAGTTTGCATTCTGTTACAGAGCAGCTTCCTGAATGACAGAATAATTTCCAATAAAAGTACCCTGGATTACTCCCTGCTGTGAACTAATAGGGTGCTAATTAGCATATTTCATTTATTTACTTAACTGGGATAAAAACATTTGGGCACAGGTCCCATTTCCAATGGTTTCCTGGGGAAGCTGCAAACTGCTGTAAGTGTAACCGTGCTACATTAAAAAGATGTAAGCTCACATAAACATAATGTGCAGATTGAACACAAACTGGCATGGCTGTCCAATCTCCTCATACACAGAGAGCAGTTTAGAACATTAAATAAAGCTGTATTTCTGTTTGCTCCAAATCTTTAAGTGGGCCAAATGAAATCAGAGCAGTATTTTTCCGATCTTTGCAGGTCTGCTGGTGGCAGTGCTGAACAAGGGCTGTGCTGTGGACAGCATCATGCTTTGCCTTCTGCTCTCCCTTGTGCTCACTCTTGCCTTAATATCTCTTGGCTGTTAACAGTACTGACACCTTTTGCAAGTACAGGGTTACCCATGAAATGTGGATTAGAAATTGTCCTGCAACTTTTTTCCAACTTCCTCCCATGTATTACCATATTAGAGCTCACCTGCCCAGCCCACTGATCCATTCTTGAAGATGTTTCTAGTTGCACAAATGCTGAAAGTGCCCATTTATTTATGTTTCATGTCCCCAGATTTCCCATGCTCCCAGTTTCCTGCATCTTCCATAATTTATAAAATTACAAGTACCCGAATTAATAGCTCATCTTGAATGTATATACTGAGTTTGTAGAGGGTGAGGCAGGAAGAAAAACTCCTCTCCTTTGCTGAACAAAGGTCTTTTTCCAAACTGCTTGACGTTTAAAAGAACATTTTTGCATTTTTATATCTTAAATAAGAGTTTTACTTAGGATGCAATTCCTTATCCATTTTGATTCACATTCTGCTTAGTTATGAAAATCTGGATTTGCCCTAAGGCACTATAATATCTCTCTGCATCTGGGAGGCAAGTTCATTAAATGGAATTGAGAGATTTTGTGATCAAGAGTCCTGGGGTCTGCTTCTTCCCTCTTTACATCTTATTGTGTGACATTGAGTAAGCTGCCTTACCATTCTTCAGTTTCCTTATTCATAAACTGGAGAGAAAGATTCTTTATTGCTCTTCTTAAAATGCTTTAAAATTCTCATTTGGAAAATGCTGTTTTTGGCAAAGATGTGCTCACCTCCAGGATGGGACAGCAGCCCATCCTGACTACTGGCTCAGCATTTTAGCCCACGTTGACTTGCTACCTCAGTATTTGTGTCAAGACCTGCTTTTTGTAGTATGTTGTTTCCAAATTTGGCATAGCAGTAAAAGCAGCCTTGGGCTAAGGCTGGTTCAAAGGAGAAAGCTGTGGAGCAAGGAATGTTTTGGCAGTTCTGTGTTTCCCCTTGGGATGCCTTTTGCAGCTGCAGTGTGTTTGGAGCTCTGGGCTTCGTGGTTTTTGGAACCTGACCCTAGGCATAACCCTAACCACTGCTGAGGGAGTAAAAGGTGCATGGGGGTGAGGCTGGTGCCAAGCAGAAAGGTGGGGAGGGAGCCCAGTGTTAGGGATAGGCCTAGGGTTATTAATATAGAAATTGCCCCCTGTCGCCCTGATTTTCTCAAGTTTTACTAAGCCTTCTGATGTTTGCATTCTTTGCACAAACTTTCTCATGCACTTTATGTAAATAACTTATTGTTTTGCATTTCTTTATGGAGGATGGGCAACCTGATGGACAGTTGGGTTGCCCAGTGGCATTGAGGAGGTGGCACTGTAGCCCTCCAATAACACTGGGATTTAAAAAAGATATATATATGGAGTCAGATGTTTTAATAAAGAGTTTTTTCAGTTTGCTTTCACCAGAGCTGCTCTGTGTCATTCTTGTGTCGCCCCCTGGGACGGGGGTGACAGCCCACTGCAACTCCTTGCCCTGCATCATTAAAGATGTCAGACTAGATCATCATTATGACACCTTTTATACTTAAAATACATGAATCAATAGATCACAGAAGTTATTTGTTACATTTTTACTTCAGACCTCTTACTCCATACACTCACTATTTACATGTTCTGAAGAGAGCAGCCAGGACAGAAACTACTGCCCAAACTGAAAAGATGATAACTCACAGAGCAGGAGGCTTTATGAAAGTGCAGTTGTAAAGGTTCTGAACCTTGTCCATCCACAGGCTTTTACAATATCTTGACAGGTACTTAAAATCTCTGAATCTTCCAATTCAGGTAAAAATACTAAGGCTTATACTGTTTTAAATTTAGGCTGAAATATCTGCAAGATGCAATCTTTTCCCCCACTGTTAAGAAGACAAAATATATAGGGAATGATGGCAACCCATGTGTGGGCTAGAACAAAAGCACAGGCTGCCTTACAAGTACATCTCCAGAAATGCAGAGAATACTCTATCAGCACATCTTCATTTAGACAATCTACAGGGAGGCTGAAAATATCCTGACCTCTGCACAAGACATAGCCATTGCTCTATTAAACAGAAAGGGGTATTACTGACAAAATACAATAGGTAATTATGTATTAGGTGGTGTGACCATTTCTTATTTCATTTGTCCAGAAAAATCCAGATAAATTCTTTCAGCCACTCTTCAGACCTGATAAAAAGAACATATTTAAAATATGTTAATCTTTTTCTATTTGCAAATACTGAATCCAAGGATTTATGCTTCTAATTCCATACTGAAGTGTTCAAAGGAGGTGGTCTGGAGAGGACCTCTCCCAGTGCAGTCCAGGTCTCTATCAAGACTCCAGTTTGCTGCTGCCAAACTAACGGAACTTTTGTTTTGCTTGTGAATATTATTAACTTGGAATACGTCAGGAATTAAATGTCATGTCAGTATTGACAGCAGGTGAATTGTGCAGTGTGTGCTACATGTAAGCAGTTCATAGCAGTTCTCATTCAGCTTTGTGGATACCAACTTTTACTTTCACAATATTACTTGGAGAGCTAAACGCTGCTTTCTTAATGCAGAATGAGGTTTGTATTGTTCCTTAGTGCAATAAATGACCATGACTTTTGAAATGCTAGCAGCTGATATTGTCATGACTTAAATGTGCAGAGAGATTTTTATATTTATTCTATTAATACAGTTTTTTTTCAATTGTATACAAGCATGTATAGTGATAGTTATTTTTGTACTTCATCAGAAGTCTTCATGTGTCTATCCTTTTGTAAATATATGAAGCTGTAGATAGAAAAGCAAAGCCACAAAGAGAATTGTTAAATCAGACTTGATGTGCTTTGCCAAACGAAGGAAAAGTTCAAACTGCATTGTAGATATAGTGCAAATGAATTTCTTTGCAGCTATAGACAGTGATCCATGGTCTAATAAAGACCATTCCAATTCTGTTCTCTCTTCAAGGCTTTACAGCCATGTCTGTCTGTCTTGGAATTCTTATCAGTATTGTAGCAAATGGGGTGAGAACCTGCATCACCCTGGGAAGTTGGTCAGGATCTGAATGGGCCCCAAAACGAGTACAAACCACAGGCCATTTTAAATATATTACCAAAAAAAAGGTACTGGATTAAATAATTATTAAAGAAAAAACCCCTCAAATGTTCCTCTTTATGTGAACTCTTCTTTTGAAAATCATCAAAAAATGAATTCAGTTTCAATACGTTTGAAAGTGCTGGGGGAGGAAGAAAAAAGACAATGTTCACAAAGACTAATTGAAGCACAGAGATAGGTATCTTTCTGTATGTTCCATTTATTATTTTTCACCACTTGTTTTATTAACATGCATCTAGAGTTGCATGTTGCTTTAATCTCCTTGATTAAGACTTGCTGAAAGGATCTGTCATTATTTATTGTCTGGGTGCCTCAGGTCCCACTTTTTGTTTTACATTAGCCTTGCCAACTACTTCTGACTTGAAAAGGGAATACTGTAGTTGTGGTTAAGTTTAGCATAACTGACTTTATTTAAAAAAAAATCAAACAACAAACCGGAAAACGAAATCCATTATGAGATTGTATGATTAAGGCAGAAGAACCCACTTGCCTACAATTGATACATAAATTCTTTTGAATGGGTTTCCAGAGCTATTTTGTGTGCTGTTGTCTTAACATAAGTTTGCTATGACCATTTTGTTTTTGCCTATGAAATACTCACTTTTTGTTCTTCTTTAGTAAATACATGTCTTCAAAGCTGAGGTAAACTCTTTTTAGCCAGAAAGAGTTAAGTCAGCTTGCTAGTGCTTTACTGCTAAGCCACATTTAAGTAGTTCATTGGGGCAAGTTCCTAGAAAGAAATTCACAAGAGTTTACTATGATTTCAGCTCAAGAGGAGAAAATATGTTTTTAATGTAGGATTTTTTTCCCCCTGTTAATGAGTTCAGGAGGATGCTTAATGGGAGGATGAAATAGAGGCCCATTGTAAAGGTACCTAACTCATCATTACCACATGCAGGCTGCACATTTCTGCTGCACTGTTGTCTTTGATATTATAAACTGATGTTGATTTTTAAAACTCTAAATTGGTTTTTATGTTCAGGAATACATACAGAAAGACATGATTTAAGAAATATTTCTAACATATGGTAGAAGTATTTGTATGCATGAAAATACCACCCTGGCTCCCAAAACTAGACATAGATACCGTATTTTGATTTTTCTTTGTTTGTGTGTGAGTGTGTTGGAGAGAGGTTCCAGTTATGAAAGACTCTAGTTATAATACCTTTTGGTTAGGGAACATGGGTCTGCTTGGAGAATTGGCAGCTAAAAAATGCCATTTACATATTCTGCTTTCTTAATACTTCAGGTTAGTAAAAACTGCTGTAAGAAAATATTTTAGGATATAGATATTTAGAACAGTTGGATTACTTTTGACAACAGTGCAAGGAATCCATTCAAAGCTGATTTCCCTCTTTTGTTCACTGAGGACCTGCAGAATCTAAGATAAAAATGGCAGTTGTCCTGAGGGCACCCTGAGGCATGTCATTAAAATTGGAATTTGATCCTCTTTTCATGGTTACTTGGGACAATCAACCACAGCAAACCTGAACACTCATCAGTTTTCAAAAATATGACATGCCCTTGACTTTGTCAGTTTGGATTCTGTGTGCAAGATTTGAGTGTTTCAGAATCCCTTTAGATGTCACTCTGTCTTCAAGAATACAAATATTGTGCCTTGTACTATACAAAAGATACAGTACTTCTAAACATTTCTGAGCACTTACCTTATTTATGCCAAGGGAAAAGCTAAATTATAGTCATCAAAATGAAATGCTTTTTTAATTGAGATTTTTAACTGCTAATTGTAAGAAATAGAATTGTATGGAGTCCAGTTTTTTTAACTATTAAAATGTTTTAAAATGAAAATTTGACTGTCTGAACTGATATGGACCTTTCTAAAACTGGTTGAAACTACACATTCTACCTGGCTGTGTTTTTCTATCTGATAACTGAAATTTTCAAAAATACCTGGAAAATGGATGCAAAACAACATTTTTCTGTTTATTCCTCTGTACCTGGCCTCATATTGCTTTCAATCCCCTTGTCTTCCTCTCTATCAGGCTGTCAGGTTTTTAAAATTTGCACACATTTTCATATGTATTATTTTTTGTCAATAGCAAAATAATCACCTTTCTGTTCTTGCAGCTGGGCTGCCAGAAAATTGCATTTTGTCTCTGTGGCAGAGAGCTCACGAGCTGGCCACTTTGCCATCCCTGCAGCTTGCCATCGGGAGCTCGCTGATGCTTGATGTGCTGGGAGCCATATGGCCACTTCTTGCTGCTTTTCCTCTTGCTGCTCCCCTGAAAGCTGCAAGTGGAGAAGAACCTGGCACCAAGTAGAAACAGGGACTTTATTCATGAGAGGGACAGTGATAGTGACAGACCTCTGACTGTACCTCAGATTCCCCTCGAGACATTTTCCTCCCAGCTACCTCTTGCCCTTAGATTTTATGTAATAAGCATATATTCCTCCCTCACGGTTTTTTAAGTTTTTTGTACTGCTCTTATTGCTTAGTCTGTACTGAAGTTCCTAGTTAATATGCAGATTATTTGTAACTGCAAATCCATTCATTTGATAATTGGCATAAAAGTGTTGCACACGGAGCAGCACAAAACTTGGCAGCAGTAGGCAGGGGGAGGTTTCGGTGCCTAATCCCCACCAGGCACATGGGTTAAGGTGTTTACTTGCACCATTTGTGTGGGAAGGATCAGCCTTGCCTGTTCATGTGGAAATTCCTAATTGCTTGCTTTGTTTTGACAGATTTATGGGTTACAACAAAACATAATTGCAAGTAACATAACAAAGTAACACTCTCATGAGCACCTGTAGTGTTGCAATTATAAATAGAACTACTAATGTACAATGTTGGTTGTTGTAAAAGTACATCCAGTCGAAGTTCTCAATTTTTCTTGCCGTGTGCATTGTGCTCTCGGTCTTCCGCTTTAGTTTGCAGGAGAATTTCTTCAGTCTTCAGCCCAGACATGCAACATCTGTTGCCTCACTTTTCTCATCTCTTGATCAATACTGAAATGGTTAATTATGTGCTAGAGGAAAGTTAGTACCTGGTAACCTGTTACTTGTACTGAATTTCCACTCTCATGGTTGAAAATAATCCCTGGGTTTTTGGAGAATTCTCTGCTTTGTAAAGTTGTCCTCTGCAAAAAGCTGTTGCACTGTAAGACAGAATAAAGTAAAATTGTGCCTGTGGCAGCTGAGGAAGTTACATGTCTGTGTGTTCTGCAACACTCACAAAGAGATCCTTGGATCTGCTGAGATGTTCACTTAGCTGGTGTGACTGTTGAAGGGTGTCAGGTGGATAAATGAGGGAAGGAACCCTGACCTAAGGTTGGAAGAGGTCATGGATGTTGGTATTTAGGACACTTCTGCTGTCTGCCTGCTCCATGTACTGACTTTTCTTTTGTGACAGTTGACAAATTATCCTATTTCTTTGAGCCTTGGTGTCCTTCTCTACAAATTGAAAACGTTTCTGCATTTGAAAAAAGATGTTTCAGTGGAAGAATGCTGTAGGAATGAATACTTGTGCAGGCACTAAAAGGTCCTCATATCAGTTGTGGTGATGATTTAGAAAATACATATTACATTTGTTCTAAAACCATATAACAATATAGGACTTCAAGTAACTAATCAATAGCTGTCCTTATTGAAAAAGTAAAGAAAATGAGCCTGTTCAAGAGAGCAAGTAGTTCTCTGATTTAGAACTGTCCAGATCTCTGTCTTCCCTGTACACTGCTCTGGGAAGGCTTTGCAAGCCTGGCTTCTTCCTGGTGGGTCCTGCACACCTGAGCTGGGGTGTCTGTGCCCTCCCTGGTCTCCCACCACCCCCCTCCCTGTGTAGCCCAGCTAGGAGACAGCTAGGGGGAATGTGAAACCAGGGTTCAAGCTTTATTAGAGATGAGATAGCATTCCTTTGGAAAGAACTGGATAGTATCTGTGCTTACATTTACAGTATGCTACAGGATTATTCTCCAGAGGCCAGATGTCAAGACTGCTGTGTTTATGAAGAATGAAAAAAATTTTGATAAGTCGGAGGCTGGGTGTGTTCCCCCCTTATACTATTTTGCAGAACCATTTTTCCATTTTTTTAACATGTAGAGTTTTAAAATTCTCATAGCTTTGTGCCATTGTGCTTAATATCTCCTAAGAGCTAGGAAAGATATGTGCATGTTAGTATGATGAAAGCTACATGTTTTATAAACACATTAAAAATTGAATTATGCTGGTATTGAAAATTGTCTGTTGAAAATACAATGAAAACTCTGAATAAATTCTGCTGTTGCAAATCATATATTTGGATTATAGTTGCTGTGAGGCTGAGCCCTTACAGATTCTTAAACTTTTCTCAGGATAATTTTAAATCTTCACTCAGCCTGGGATTTTAGCTTAAATCTGTTAAACAGAAAAGTCTTAAGATTGTCTGTCAGAGTTTTCTGTCAACAGTAACATGAATACTGGGCTTACTCAAATGCTGGCCTCTCTGGAATCTAAGTACCTTGAGCAAGGTGCTTCAGAGCAAGACCGAAATCTAATATTAGAGATAAAATATTGATTGTTTTTATTTCTTGCTGAGAAAAATTATTAGTATTTTATTATAAGTGCACGTTTTTTCTTATAACATTCATTTATGTTTGGTGAGTATGAACAAAACCCTTCTTCAGAGTCTCAGAAATTCCTGTCCTTAATTTTAAAAAGACACAGTTTCAGTTCTGTGACCTTTATCATAGCAACAGTGAAGAGTAAATCTTATTCAAAGCATTTAAATGAGATCAAACATAACCTGCAGAGTAGGTAGAATAGAAAGTCACATTACAAAAATTACTCTTTTTGTAATGCTTCTGATAGCAAACCCTTGCCTTTAGTCCTTGGTTATTAAAGCATGACACAAATGTGTTCCAACAGCACCTAAACTGGTATTGGTGCAGGTGGATGTGCTCTGAAGTCACTGCAAATCAAATCCAATACATAAAAACTGCTCCCTTTAAATGTTAGAGGAAACATTTCCTTCACATCCTGACAGTGGAAACATTTCACTGTTGGAGTGATGGGAGTAGGTACTAAAGACAGGGTGTGTAAAACTTGTTACATATGGAATTCTTTTGGTGTTTTTATCATGTTAAGCCTTGCTGTGAGGCATCTCAACAAATAGCACTGATTAATCATTGCTGGTATGCTTTAGTTTTGGTCCATTTACTTTTCTGACACCAAAAATGTAGACTTGAAGACGTTTAATTATAAATTTATGCTGAGAGAGAGTTTAACATTGAAAGAGACCTTTTTTATACAATAGAATATATGTGAATTTAGAAGTCTTAGATGATTTTTATCTGTTGTATTTCCACCTTATTGAGGGATTTTATTAAAAGGGAAATAGCTTAGTATCTTAGTTAAAAGTGGTGTTACAGAGCACATTTTGTGCCTGGCAATCAGGTAATGAAGGGCTTGTAAACTTCATAAAATATATAATTCTCCTCCAAGATTTTATCTGTCCAGATTTTTTTATGTCTTTAAGTACTTTATGATCAGTAAATAATAAATTCAATTTACTGAATAAAAGTTTTATCACTTAGAAATACTTGGAATATATATTTTTAATTGGCATCAATGGCACATTTCCCAGGGAGCATAACAAAATGGATCATTTAATAGATGCCCAATCTCTCCATCCATCTATCTATCAGCACAGCACATGATGTTTTGACTTTAACATGGTAATTATCTCAGGCTGACTTCAGAGAAGAAGCTGCCACCCACACAGCAGTGCTTAATTACTTCAGACTTCAGTTTGCCAAGAGAAAAATTGACTTTTTTTTTTTTTTGCACATTGCATGGAAATGAAATGATTTCATTGTCATTTTATTTGAAATGCAGCCTGACATCACCATGGCATCATGGGAAAGAGAATGCAAAATTTCTCTGAAATTCTTAAAATAGGCTGAAAGCTGCCTTATATTTTAATGGTTTTCTATGAAGCCTGTGTTCACATTCCTTGAATGTTAATGATGAGCTGCTTCAGCGTATGGGAGGAATTTTTTCATATGAATACATTTCATTTGCAAGCCAATGAATACATTTTTTTTAAAGTTGCCAAAATTAATAAAAACTCTGGCATTTTAAGGGTAGGTTACTGTTCAAATTAATGTTTGTGCAGTGTAGAGTTTGAGAACATAACTAATAAAATGAAAGAGATAATGAATTAATGGTAGTGTACAGGCAGTTTAGGAATCAAATAACTAATTTTTTTTTGTCATTGAAAATTACAGCTATTATCCTGAAATGAGATAAGAAAGTTGCATATGTGTGTTTTCAGCATCTGAAAGCTAAATTTAATATCTATGAAAATTAGTACAAGGTTTTATATATATGTTGTTAAACATGCTGCTAAATGATTTGCCACACAAATACTTGAGGCAACCTGCTTGAATTAAGCACTGTAGACAGACTTTTGTGCTCAAAAGAGGAGAGAATTTGATTCCTAGATGTCTTACCCTATGTTTTCTGAGGACAAAGCCATTTTGGAATCGATTTCAAAGGCTTTAGTGGGTCTCTTGCAACCACTAATGCCAGTGGCATTAAACTCCTGGAAGCCTGTGGGACAAGAAAAGAGACTGAGCACACCAGTAGCCTGGATCCCATAGGAAAAAGCTCTTAGTTGCCAGAATGGAAAGCAAAAACTTGGGTCTGGGCTGTGATGCCTTCCAGTGCCTCTCTGGTGGAAGCTTTTGTAGGGCTGCAAGTAAAGCTGATGAGGTCTGAAGAAATGCTTAAAGCAGTTGTTTTTTAAACTGCCTGGCCTGCTGCTGGCTGGGAGCAATTCTGGGTCCTGGCCAGTGCTTGGACACCATATTCTGTGCACATTTCACCTGGCTGTGCATGCAGCACTGAGGCAGGACAAAGCATGTGTGTTTATCCTTATAAAAATTGGTGCTCAACCTTCACACAGTGAGCTCTGCCAGTCTTCCTGTTAAAATTTTACCCTTAACAAGAAAATTCAATATACTGTTTTCCCAAATGGCAAATAAGTAATATTGAAAGTGTCCTTTTTAAGATAAGATGTATTTTCTTCTTCACTTTATACATCTGTAAAGACCCACTGAAATGATTTCATTGTCACACACACTTCTCACAAAAGAATAATGCGGAGAAGCCTTTTAAAATAAATCTGGTGACACTAGAGAGTTTACAAATACTAGCATATTAATATACAGCTAAAATAATAATAAAAACAGCATGCTGCTAAAGATGTTTAGTATTATCTGCTCGCTGCGGGAGTTTATTAGAAACTCCAGCTTTCTTTTATTAAAATTTCAATTGGCTTGGTGAATGAGATCCTATGTTAGTGTCATAAAGTGAGAAGCCAGAAGGAGAGGATATTGGCATTTAAGTGCAGATTTCATTTTGAAATAGTGTATATTATTATACCAGAATATTGCATATCACAAATATTACATACTGGTGATGTTAGAAATAGTTGCATTGATTTCTATATTCATCAAATTGTCATTGCTTTCTGTGCCATCTGGTAGTTTATACATGTCATTTTTAAATATATCCCAAGAAGTTTTTAATATATATATAAATAGAAAGCAAATATGCATAGTTCTGTGGAGATTTTAAAAGATGGTTGGCACAGATGATCCCCCACAATTGGCTTCAGTGTCAAGGGATGAACTTAAATCACAAGACCAAACCTTTTCTGAATCATTGTAGGGAGGTCATGGATTCAACTTTGACAATTGTATATTTTTAGCTATGTGGTTTAATAGTGAATTTTATTTAAGACTCCTTGGTGTGTTTTCAACAACGTTCTCACTTATGTAAAACAACGTTGTGGCTGTGACAGCTTTTCTCAGCTGAAAATTAACTCTTAATTCATAACTCTTCCTACTGCACTGAGCTTTGCTGGATAGTGTGGTACAATGATGCTATAAGCAACAACAAAGGGTTTTGCTCCATGCTGGTGTCTATTTCCTGGCATCTTCAAAGAAGATGAGCAGGAAAAGACAAGCAGTCAGCGTGCAGTAAAATGGGTGGTGCTTATCACTCCTCTCCACTCTTCCCAGAATTCTCCTTTGTGTCTGATTACAGCAGCTGATGGTGCTGTCCTGTCAAACATGCTGGGGGTGGCAGAGGCTTCATTCTTGGGAAGGGAGGAACATGGCTTTACTCTCCCTGTAGTCATGAAAGCACTTGGGTGAAGAGGCACTCAAAGTTTTATTTCACCTACGATCCCATAGAAGGACTGTAAAGTGAATGTGATTTTGTGGCGGAGTGGGATTGTGTGTATATATTCTATATAACCTCATACATACATGTTTGTAAGTATCCTCATTGTCTTTACACAGTATGAATATATAGTATAATTATGTAGTTCAAATCTCAGGTTGGTACTTTTTGCTTTTCAATAGCATGTCTGGATTGCTGTTTAATTCTGAACTGGTATTTTTCCTTACTTTTTTTTTTGGTTCTGGTTTCATGTAACGTAACTTTGGTGGTCTCAGCACAGTGACATCTGGACATGTTGCAAAATGGTCGTAAATTAACCCACAGTCTTTCACATACTGGTGTAATTACCTTCAGACTTTTTTTATTTTATTTTTAAAGAGATTCCTCTGTTCTGTTGTTTGTGATTGGATAATCAGTGTTTCATTATTTGGTGAAGTGTTGCTCTAAAAATTGATGGCACCAACAACTCAATCCAGCTGGAACCCTCCATGGTGGAAAAAAAATCTCTCACATCCTCCCATCTGGATTCTTCAAGATGCAGTGAGAAGTTTGCACTTCTGCAGCTGCAGTTCTTTCATGACAGGTTCTGTAAATTTTACACATGGCTGCCTGCTTGGAAAATATTTTCCAGATTTACATGTTTACAGCATTGACATGTGAAGCTGAAGAGCCTTCCTTCTCCATTATGGCACAAGTACTCACAGATTGCACACTAACTTTATAAAATCTGGAAATGGATCATTTACAACTTTCAAACAAATCAAAGTACCCTTTGATCTTGACTCCAAGTTTCCTTAAGAGCAACAAATAAAAATAACTTTCTGGTGGGTTTTTTCCTCTAAATATGGTCAATATTAATGTAACTGTTATATCTCTCTGAAAAATCAAGAGACACATTTAATACTTTTTTTTTTTTCAATGTGTATATCTTTGGAAGAGGAATATAATTCAGCAAATGTAGGTACTATTAAAATTATTGTATCATTGGTAAGTGCATCTGTAGAGGCTATATGAACTCAGTAAGACATTCTCTGGTCTATCCTTTATTCCCTCCTACGTGTGTGGTTTTATTTTCACTAATGTTACCAAAAATTTAAAATATTGTTGTTGGAAAAAACCTGGCAATGTAAAATCTATGGAAATCTGTAGTGACTTTGATGCAAATTAACTTATCCCATAACCTTCAATTATATTTTTCTGATTCCTACAGAATCGCTAAACACATTAAAAATGTATGCTGTTGAAAGTGTGAAAAATATGCAACAGTTGCAGAACACTTGAATTTTAAAATATTGCATTTAGGCAGTCATCATTGTGATGAGCTTCAAGTCACCATATTGCCTATAGTCACTATTTTCCTTGGCCCATCATTTATTCTAACTTGAGTTACGTTTTAGATATTTCTTTGAATACTATAAAAGTTTAAAAGGAGAAAATACAGCTTGCTGACAGAGGAAATATGCATCATTTATTAACACTGGTTGAAAAGATATTTTTATTTCTGTTAGACATTGCTGATTTTTGCAAACATGTTCTGTCTCTTGCAAGCAAGCCTGACTGGAATCCATGGTGTATATGCTCAGTATTTTCTTAATGTTAGTCATGGTGCTGCCTGAAATACTTTACCTTTATAACCCCTGGCACAAAATAAATTAAAAACCCCCTTTAGTAAAGACAGACTTTAGGAGGAAAAGGATGAGCATCTCAAAACTAAAACCAGCTCTACAGAAAGATGAAATCGCGTGGGGTGACAGGGTAGGTGCCAAACAGCTCATCTGCAAGGGAGGAGTGAGGCATCAGTGGGCAGCTGGTCATTTGCTCACCTGCTTTCAGAGAGCTCATATGGCTGGGGGCAGCTTTGCAATCAGTAATGTTTATTAAGATGGATAGGGCTTTCAAGAGGGTTTGCTGTGTTTGATGGGGAAGGTGATGGCATGGCTGTGGCTGCCTGAGAGGTGAGGCTGGGCTCTCCAGTCTGACTCTGCTGGCAGCCACCCTGCTGTGAGAGCTTTGGAAGGCTCCAGTAGCCAGCAAAGGTCAGAGCATGGAGTTCACCCTTTTCAGGGCTAGCATGGGCCATAGAAATAGGTTTCCAATAGAAGTACAACTTCTATCACTTTAGATAATTTTAAACAACTTTTTAATTTTCTAAAATATAAATACAAGCAACTGGTAAACAAATTACCTTAAAATATTTGGTGATTCCCTTACAGGGTAAGAAGAGTGAAAGACTAAGTTAGAACCAGAATTGAGCCCATGTCTTTCCTCCCCTTCTGCCCCCTTAATAGTTAAAAGAATAACCTCACACGTTTTGTGATGGAAACTGGGAAAGTATGAGAAGATAGAAAATCAGATGACTTAAGGACTATTTCTGCATGCAATTCAGGGTGATGAATGGCTAGGGTAACCTAGAGGAGCAAGATGAGCTAATGAAAGAGTGATGTAAAGTGCAAGTCAACTGTTTTTTAAAAAGTGGCATCATCACTGTAAACAAGAGAAATGAGAGCTATCACTTTGTATTTAATCATACAATACCCTCATGATAGGCTGAAAGGCTGTATAAAAAATGAGCAAAGCAACCTGCTCAGAAGGAAAATGTTTGTCTGTTTTTCTTAAAGAAAAAAATCAGTTTTTTAGCAGACTTGTCATGCTCATAAAACTTAATGATGATCTCAAAATACAAAAAGAGCCACACTGTACACATGCACTATACTAGGCTGTACACAAGCAAGGCCATATTTCCATGACTTGCTTCCAGCCTGTATTTCTATCCAGCACTATTTAGCTTTTACCATGCTTTCTGATTGATGGAAAATTAAAAATGAGCCTCTCCATCTTCTATATATCTGAACTAAAAGTTCTTGCTTTAATGCTTTAATCCAAAATTCCACAGTGTACAGTTCATAAAGGTTTGGATTACTTTATCAAGGTGAAATAAAAAAAAAAACTGTTGTGTTTCTGCAAATGATGGTTCTTTGAAACAGGATTCATACAGCTTCTAAATCCCTTCCCCTGCTGCTGATTAAATGTAGAATTTCTTTACCATTTTTCCACAGAACAACTTTTAAAAACTAGATATTTTGTAGCATTGTACTCTTTTCCGGTAAAGTGTGAAAAAAGAGCTGTTAAGAAATCCCATAAGGATTCCCAGGCTTGGTGTTTTTTTTGTTTTTTGTTTTTTTTGAGAAAAGAGAGTGGACTCTGTTGAGCTAATAGGCATTAATATGTTAAAATTGCTTTTTCAGATTATGACTGTTTGTTTGCTCATAATTAGGATTAAAACTAAGTCTAGCAGGTAGTGATTATGTGAATGGCAGTGCTGAGTGGAGAAAAACAGAAAAGGGTATTTTATTTTTATCTCTGTATTCCATACCCCAGCATTCCCAGAGAGGGGAAGTTTACCAAGTGATCAGGGATATCCCCGGGTTGGGATGGTGGAGGAAAGGCAGTGTCAGCTGTAGGATTTGGCATTCCTGGGCAGCCACTGTGGCTCCCAGCTTCTTATGAGTACATGTGCATCGATTTCCTTTTTTCCACTTGCTGAAAAAGTGACTAGTGTTTGGTCTATTAAATGGTTGTGGGAGTACAGATGTGCTTTTCTAGGTTTTCATGATTAATGTGGAAACATCTAATTAGTTTTCATTTAATTGTTAGCTCTGTCATGCATTTTATCAAAAAGAAGTTGGAAATCTTTGTGTGCCTATATTGAAAATTTTATATAAACAGAATTCCTCGCCCATTTTTGTTTGTGTTCCCTAAGAACTGAATCTTCAGGCATTAGGAACAGTCCTGAAGTTCTTCAGTGTTTTACTAACATCATCAAAACAACAAAAATTGATTTATTTCATTATGTAGAGCTTATAGAGTGACTTAGCTTTGTGCATGTGGGTAGTTGCCTTTCCACATGAGCAGTATTTGTGTGTGCTGTCACGCAGAGGTGGCTGCAGATCTGAAGGTACACTGGCTGTCTTTGGTAGTACTTACATAAAAAAGAAAAGACAAAAGATTATTGTAATTTAGAAGGATCTTCTCAGTGGGAAGATTTTCTGGTTGTTGAAAGCAGTACAGATCATGCAGCCTTTATATACTTAGTGGTGGCAGGTCTAGTACTTGTGTGACTGGGAAGAGAACAAGGGATGGCAGGAGTAACTCTGCATGTATCATTTTGTAGCTTGGTGAGGACAACTTCAAATACCTTTTTGTTTCATTCAGATAAAGCTGAGGGAGAATGTGGTGGGATAGCTAAGAGAATAAAAACTGTTGATTTCATTCTGCTTTATTTCTTGACAATATTTTTCCCTCCTTTTTTTTTTTAGAGACTTGAGACAGAAAAATCTCTCTCTATCCCAGTTTACCTCTCAGTAAAATGACTGTTATAATACTTAATGTCCAGGGATGATCTTTATAGTAGATTTCAAAGGCCCTGAGATTAATGGATAGAAAGCAGTGGATAAATTTAATTGTCATCCAGATGTTTTCCCTTTCTGCTCATTCATCAAAGTATAAAATTGTTAATGAGATTTTTAATGCAACTGGTTTTTGTTTTTATCGTTCAAAAAAGTTAATATTTTCCTTGCTAAATGTCTTGCCTCAGAGTGGTGAAGAATGTAAACTGTGTAATCTGATAAAAATGTTTGTGTTCGCAATAAACTCTTTGTGAAATATAGGCAGTGTTTTGAATTCTATGGTATTTTTTAGAGAGAAATTGATTTTACAAGACACTTTAAAACTTCCTACATGTAACATGGGGTGTGTAATGTTATCAATTTAGCCCCAGCATGAGCCAAGGTGCTCTGGTTTTGTCATGAGGAACATATTTTCATCATTCCTCCTGAGTATTTTAAGGGTGACTTTTGGCTTCCAGCTCCCTCTTTGTGTGGAAGCGGCTGAGTTGAGTGTGGTGCTCTGAGCCTAGTCCTGTGTGCCATGGACCAGGGAGTGTGCTGAGCAGAGGGGAATATGCTCCTTGCTGGTCATGTTGTGGCTGCTGCCAGAAGTTCTCCAAAGAGGCCTTTTTATTATGTAGCAGTTTTTAAAACATGAGCCAGACCCCTGCCATGTTCCTTAGTTTCTGGTTCTCTCTTCCCTTTTAATCTCTTCTTAGGGGTCTGGATCCTGGCATCCTGAATTAAACCTTCACCAAGGCAGTAGTTACAGGTGGTGCAGTCAGACAAAAAGCTTGACTGACAGTTTGCTGGAAGTCCCCCTTGTTCTCATATTTTTCCAAAATATTAAGGTAGAAAAAATTCATAAATTGTCATTATGAGGTACAAATAAGGATAGATCTACCGCCCACTCCAAAAAACATTCTCCATGTTGAGTGCCTGAGAAATTGTTTCCAAGCATTTCTCAGAAGATTTTAACTTGATTACACTGGGGATCGATCCTTTGTGTTCTTGGGGAAATACTTGAAGAGAAATGGGAGACAGAGCACAGAGATATCAATAAGCAATTATTTCACAGAAAGCAGTCACAAGGCTTCCAAATCTTGTAAAGCATGGTATCTATTTAATACATTTTTGACTAAGGAAAAAACTAGATGTTAGGAGTTTGCCCCTGCCTTTCTAGTTTTCTCCAAACAGAAATCACTAGCATAGTGTTCCCAACTGGGAAATGCTCTGTGAATTTCCACAGATCACATTTAGCAAAGAGCTGAAAGATTCAGCTTCTGTTGGCTGCTCATGAGGCAGAAGATGACCTAGCTTGATTTGATATTGTATTTGCATGTTGGTAAGCAGAAAAGTAAACAACACTTGTAAACTTAAAACTTAATTAATGGTATTAAAATAATTGAAAGAATGTGAATATAAAATGCTAAGATGTTGTTTTTATTGCACCCTATACAAAGCACAACTGTAGTAAAAGTAAGTTATTCTGTAGTGCAGAGGAGTATGCATTATTAGTACATTAATATTCGTTTTTATTGGAGCTTTTAATGGTTTATTTGGCAATTGAAACATAAAAAAATTTAAAATTCTGGAGATGGCCAAGAATCACAAAGGACAATAAATATATTAGGCTATAAAGTATAATGTGCTGTGTTTCTAGAAGAAAAGGTGAAAGCCATTTTGGTCTGGATGTGACATTCTGCCACACAGTTTCTGAGAAAAAGCACGCAGAACTACAAGACAAACTGAGGCACATCTCTCTGGGTTGCTTGCTTACACAGCTTTTCCTCTGTACTGCTCTAGAGGCTGTGTGAGGCCTCAGAGGTGGGTGCTGGCCACGCTGTGCCCCAGCAGCCGTGGAGGGCTGGTCCTGAAGCCTTTGTGATGGCAGAGGCAGCAGGGTGCTGCAGGTGAGCCACTCTGACCTGGGTGTGATGGGTCCTGACACCACCTGCAGTGGCCAAGCTGGAGGGATCAGGATCAGTTTGATTGCAGTTATGCAGCCCTGATGTTTGTGATCAAGGGCCAGTGAAAAGAGAGGAATTAAATTCTCTATGTTTATGTGGGCATGGGGGTGCACAGGAATATAATTATCATGGGAATGAATGGTTAACGCTGTGTAATTAAATAACCTCCAACACTTTCCAATGTAACATTTCTGAGAGTCATAAGGCAATGGCAATGCTATTAATTAAGTGGGTATATAGATAAGTATGAGCAGATTATCCTGAAGGGTAATTGAGTCAGGTAAAGATGAAATGAGAAATTTGAATATAAAAGTGAAGGAGAGAGACAGAGAGAAAGGAGCAACATGAAACATCTGGGTTGGAGACTTACGTAACTGCAAGCCACGTAGTTGGACTGATATTTGTTAGGTAACTGAATTTGTGTGTAACTATTACATATTCCTGGACATAAGATAGCAAGTCAACTCTTAAAAAAAAACACTCAAAGAAAACTCTCCTAAAATGATTGATTCTGAAAATAGGTTAGAGTTTGCAATATGATTTATACAACGTATTTTCTAATCACTACTAATTTCTTTAGGTGTTTTCTAGAAGACCTTTATAAAAATGCTGTAGAAAAATTGTGCAGAAGTTGAATGTATTTTTTCTAGAAAAAACATGGTATACTTTCTAAGAAGTTTTTTAAGTCTGGAGGATTTTGTGAAGAATGTATCCCAATATTCCTTGGAATCAGTAACCCAGTAAGTTATACATGCATGTATACACATATGCAAAAAGATATTTGGTTTCCAGAAGAAACTGAAAACATTGTCATTGTGCACACATTACTCCATTACAAATAATGGTAAATTCATCCAGGATCTTTTCTAAATTTTTTAATTCTTGGTTTTTTATAGCTGTGTATTGTCAACATTGTATGGCATAGAGAAACAACTTGTGGAAAAAGTAGTTCTATTTTTTGTTTCTAATTAGTGATGTTACTAAGAAATTTTCCTGAAATTAAACTCTATTTCACTTTCCAGCATACTCTTCTCTTTTAGTCGTGCGCAACAGAGTTTGACCCTGGCTAATGTTTTTCTCCAGTTGTAGTGCCTGAGAGAGAAAATATGTTTGCTAGCTTTCTTCCCCACAACTAAATTAATAGACTGAGGGACCAATTCATTAAAATTTTATATCTGATTTGTTTGGGTCATAGCTCTGTTATAACTTGTTATAAATATCTTATATTCCTTAATATTGCATACTCTATTAACATAACAGACATTAACAACTATAGCCCATCTGGAGCTAGAGGGAAAAAGCCATAATCATTTACCTTGCCAGCTGAAAAATGATATAAAAAAATCATGTGTTACAAAAGTGATTTGACCCCTCTCACTAGTAATCAAGGAGGTTATAAATAATTAAATAGCCTTGGGTGGTTCAATAGAAACTGTCCTTATTCCTTCCCTAATGATCTGCTCCTCTTATTTACCCATTCAGATATTCACTAAATGGTAAACTGGGCTAAGGCCTCTTTTTCTTGGCTCTGTTGTAGAAGATATTGAACAATCCATCCTGCTTTATGATAAGATTAAGGTAACACTAAGTCTTCAGCTTTTCTATAGAAATTCTTTTGTGTGTCATCCTCTGTAAATATGAACTCTGAGTCAGGACCTGTGAAAATGTTCAGCTGGGCAGCTCTGCTCTGTTCCCTCAATTTCGTTTGGCAGGGAAGGAGGGCAGAAATGTGATCCAAACACCTAAACACTGTATTATTCTCCATGGTTGATTACTGTACATCTTGCACTGTATAATCTTTTTCTTCACTTGTTCCAAGCTGTGGATCCATAGTGGATCTCTTGTCCCTGCTGTCCAGTGATAGGACACGTGGGAATGGTTCAGAGCTGCACAAGGGAAGATTTAGATGGGACATTAGAAAGTGTTCCTTTACTGAGAGAGTAGGCAAACTCTGGAACAGGCTTCCTAGAGAGGTGGTGGGTGGCTTAAACCTGTCTTAAAAGTGTTTAAGAGACAATTGAACAATGCCCTTACTATGATACTTTAATTTTTGGTCAGCCTTGAATTGATCAGGCACTGGGACTAGATCATCACTCTAGGCCCCTTTAAGCAGAAATATTCTACTCTATTTCCCCTTTGTTAAAGAGAGGAAAAGCAGTCACTGTAGCAATAAGAGACAATGCTTGCATAAAGCAAAAAAAGAAGTCCTTGTGAAAAAAAGGATCAAAGTCGAGCTGACATTATTAGAAAAGCTATCAAACACTGATCCTGAAGATAACTCTGGGCAGATTTGATGGATGTCAGGGGAGAGCTACTGGTGGGTTCTCTGAACCAGAAGGGGCCATTGTTGTGGAGGGTTTATAAATTACAGGGAAGTAAAGATAAAAGTCTTGTACTTGTGCTACAGTAGTTCCTCTTGTTTACATCTGAATTGCTAAGTTTTAAATCTCTATGCTAAGTGATGTTATAGGATGGCACTGGTTAGCTCCTTCTCTCTGCTCAAAATGATCTCTCCTGTTTATGTTTGGAGCACAAGTCTTTCTCTACCTGACTTGGGTCAAGATATGCCTGTCTCCATATGATTGAGCAATTCATGGAAATTGTTTTATACCCATAGTAGTAATTAAATAAAGGCTAAAGTAAAGAAACAAGCAGACACTGGAATTTTATGTTGATTGACTGTGGTTCTTCGAAATTTCATAGTAGGTAACTTACTGCTTATGCCACAACTTGTGGCTAACTGCTGAAATGGGTGGAAATGACATACCACTAATTTTGTCTCTCTTGTCCTCTGAATCTAATTCAGATCTCATATTCCCAGGGGCAAAACCAGAAGTGGGATGTATATGGTTGTTGACTAAGACAGTGAGTGTGTGCTCGTAAAAAGGAGGCTGCTTTTGATCTTGCATTTGCATGCTAAACTAGGCATATTGTAGCCCTCACATTTTGGACTTTGATCAGCAAGCCAAATATAGGAGAGAAAAGCTGAACAGAATTGAAGAACAAAGGCTGGTGAAGGTTGCCAAAACACTACACTTCACTCATCTGCTACTAAATATCTGATTTGGTTTTTGAGTTCTTCCTGATGGCTGTGGATGAGAGAGATGATAGGATTCTGCCCATCTTAGGCAGCCCCCAGTTAATAGTGTCCATAGTTCCCAAGATGTCAGAAATGCATTTCAAGATTTTTTCAGCCTTAGCTTCCCAAGGGAACGGGCTGAAAAAAGTTAAGTGCCCATTTTGTTCCTGAAGTAAACAGAAAATTGTGCAGGGGGTATGGGGGTAGAGCAGAGGAGCTCTCTCTACTAAGTAGAATAATTATTAGTTCAGAATCCAGGAGTCCAGATTGTCTTTGCCTATACACAGTGACAGTCTCTCACCAGATTCTTATGACTCTTTAAAGAACACTGAGTTGCAGATTCCTACTTTCAATATCTATTTTTATGTCAGCACAGTGGGAATGTTAACCTTGGCTCATCAAGTGGCTGAACAGCACTGAATAGACTTTGTACATTAAAGCGGGTTCAGATAAAGCTTTATTAGTAATAGTAGCATTAGGAAAGTGCAAGAACCTTTTCAATGTGTTAACAGATTTGTGTCTTCAGATGTTTCCAAGTTTTGAGTAGATTAATTCTCTGAAATCATAAATGAGTGTTGGTTTGCATTCAGGGAAAACTGGGGGAAAGGACCCTGTTTAATTTATTTTTGTATAGGTGAGTAGTCTGGCGGCACAGTGCATTCCATTCTACCCCCTTAAATAAGATTAAATTTTCTTTCCTCTAAAAGTATGTTGAAATTAATCATTCAGGGAAACTGGGATGTCACCTTCATTTTTACTACTGCATTGTAACATTAAACATGCAAAATGGAAAACCTGTTAAATATGAGACATAGAGCTTTTGGAACATTGCAATGCAGACAAAAGATTGTAAAAGCTTCCATGCAATACAGTAATTTCAGGGTGGGTTTTCAGATGTTTTTAAAAAACATCTCAAACCTTTGTGAAATGCATTTAGGAAGTAGTGAATTGTTTCTCTAGAATAATATGTTTCTTGATTGCAGTTACAAGGTTTTGTCACTTTTGTTATTAATCATGGTGACAATCTTTTGTCTTTAGGCCAAGGGCAAGAGTTCTCTGTTGTTGATCTAGTCAGAAAGTACTCAAAGTTTGTAGTGGCATGTCATTAATATTTACACTGCACAGGTAATAGAGTAAATATTAGGGCTATGAATTATTGAAAATGAAAGAAAAGTGATGAAATATTGTTTGTTGGTTTGGTTGTTATGTAGTTTTGAATGTTTTTGGAAAATGAGGACCCATGAAAGAGAGCATTGCTTTCAGTAGAGCTTATGATTTCTGCATTAATGGGAATTTTCTTTGTCAAATGATATGAATGTTTAAAAATAATTTCAAATCCAATTCTTATGATGAGTTGTAGAACAAAAAAAAATTACAATAATTTAAAGCAGTTGCCTTAGAGAGGGTGACGGAGTGTCCTCTACAAATGGCCACCCTTGCAAGGAAGTGTGATTCTCAGAGTATTCTCAGTCTCTACCGTGATTTCCTGCATGACATAGTGCTTCAATTCTGCTTTTCCCTACTCATCATCCCTGAACTTCTGTTCATGGATCTGGTCAGTGGACAAAAGCCTTTGGTAGGCTTTTTTAGGTAAGATTCCTGCTTAACTTTGGGGCAGGAGTGTAAGAAAATTAGGTACATACAAACTGGGGAGTAGTGCAAGAGGGTTTTATGTCTGCTCAAGTGTAAAACAGGGAAATGAAGAAGGGGTTTCTTGTGTGTGTGTATGGGAAAAGTTCTACAGTTTGCAGCAGTTCACAGCTAATACCGTATGTAGCAGAGCAAGCAAGGAAAGTCAGCAAGGTCAGTATTTACGCAGAAAATGAGTAAGACAAAAGCTTGCACCAGCTATTGGACTTCTGACCTGTATATGCACCCACAAAGTAACATTATTAACCAAGAGATGAAGGATTGCAGAGCAGGCTGGCCCTAATGCCAGAAAGGATCTTGCGGTCCTGGGTCACTCAAAGACAGGCTAGTGTTTCTGTAGTTTGAGTTGGCCAACAGTGAATTGATTTCTTGTTGATAAAATCCCTTCTGTGCCCTGATTATTGTTTTTTCAAAATGGTTTCAAAATTTCTTGGTTGCATGGTGTGCTGATCCTTCCCCAGAAGTGGGTATTGGCCACGTGTTTTTTATTCTGTTCTGTCAGCTCCTTCTCCCCTTTAGCCTAGCAGCTCTGTGGGGCAGCATTAGGGCTGAGGAGTGAGGGCTGATAACCATCCCTTCCTCAGAGGGTCATAGCATGTTTTCAACAAGCCTGTGCCCTACTGCTGCAGAGCCAGCTTGGAGGAGACCTGTGCTCCTGTGGGAGCAGCGAGGGTTTCTCACTTGAGCTTCTGACTGTTGCTTGTACTGCTGCTCTGGGCAGATTTCATGCTTGTGCTCTATCTTGGTGGGCTGATTACTGTTTTTCACTCTCTACTAAGACAGACCATATAGAACTTCATTATGAATACAGAGAGCTAGGTTAATGTAATCTACTTCAGCATCCACTAATACTATTGCTAGATCAGCCAGGGAAATTACTCAATGGTAAAACCAGGCACTTCTGTTGTGATCAATGCAAAAAGTCACCCAACTGTATCCAAAATTACTGCTAAAGTCATAGCACTTGCTAACAGCTTGCAGGGTTTGGTACCAAAGTGATCAGAGCTGCTTTCTGTGTTATACATATCTGTTTTTATCATGCTTCTTTGTCCACCTTTTGGGATACTTATTAGTTAAACATGACCATGCATGACTGAGCCCTCTCCAGAAGACTGAGTTAAACCTAATCAAGCTGACTTCTCTGCTAAAGCTGGCAAAGATACCCCCATGCTGTTGTGCTGACTTCTAGTGGAGTTCAAAGAAATTCTGAGCTGAAGAACCACACTCTGCATCACCTGGATAAGATGGCTGTGCTTCTGAGGTAGACCAGGCTGATGACAGACTAACAAATCAACTCTGGGGTCATGACTGAGGACCCACAGTAATTAAATAATGCATCTTTTCAGGGCTGAGGGATTAGTTTCGGTCTGAGACAGACTTCCAAAGACTCCAGGAAGCAAGGCAGCAGCCGGTGTGCAGAGCTGGATTTGGCCAAGCAGGCCAGCCAGGGACAAAGCTGTAGCACAGGGGGGACAGAGTAAAGAACCACGGTTCAGCAGGTGGGAAGCAGGATCAAGAACTAGAGCCAAGAATCAAGGTGTGAAGCATGATACTGAGGCAGACTGTGAATTCTCACAAGGTTGCTTGTACAGACAGCTCTTTGATGTCTCCTGTCATTAAGAAGAGGCACTGAATATGGTCTTTGTTTTCTGTTGCCTCTGTCACTATTGACCAATGACCAGAGATGCCTCACTCCAGCCGAGCAGTGAGTTCATTATATGCTTTTATTTTTAACACTGGCTTTAGTGGCAGGATCTGTAGTCCCCCTTGTCCCAGCAGTTTTGTGCTTCCTACTGAGTTTGCAGTTCTTTATCAGACAGGCAGTGAAATTGTTTACCAGGGATTTACACTCTGACCAACCAGGCTGCCTGGACTGAGCAGAGCAAGGGCCATATTCCTCCTTGGCCTATTAGGCTGGTGTCTGTCTCACCTTTGCTCCTTTGCATTGAGTCTCTCTGATTGCTTGCGAATGGAGAGGCTGTGATTTTGCTGACTGTGCTGCTTTGGTTCAGCTGTGAAGCAGTTGCTTATAATTGGTGCCAAGAAGTAGCAATCAACTGGAAAAAAAAAGCTCTGTGAAAAGTTGATTTTTATTTTTTTTCCCCCTGCAAAATGTTTTTGTGATCTGATGCTTGAAATAAAAATGTGGGTAGAAGGAAAGAAGACATTGTAGCGTTTGGTTTTCAGTGATTTACAGCAAAAATCTGCTTCTGGATGGTAAAGGGGTAGAAAAAAAATGATGATTAACCCATCTGCTGTTTGGGCCTGGTTCTCAACATTGCTTTTTTGGTGTCTCAGGGGGTATTTGGTAAACAAACGAGCAACACCCAGTTTCAAAAGATTGTTGTTCAAACGAGCAGTTGTTCAGGCTAAAGGAAGACTTCATTAAAAAAAAAAAAAAAAAAAAAACACTGGCAATGACCAAAAATTAAGTTATTTCAGTGTTTTTTTCTGTGGGGAAAAAGTCACTTCCAAATGCTAACAAAAATGAGAATTTATTACTCTCCATAATTATGTATTCCTCATTGGTGGATCTCAGGGTCATTTTCACAGTACAGTATGGTTGGGGTTTTTTTGATCACAAACTGTTTACTAGTACAGTTTTGTGCTTTTAAACAGATGCTGACTGTTCTGCCCTTAAGATAAGCAAAGTAAATTCTGATGTCAGCTACTTCCAAATATTCAGGAGGCCAGACAGAATGCCATGTATCTACTGTTAGGCTGCGATCGATAAAGGTCATTATTTGTATTTGCCAACAAACTTCCTAATTTTTTTTAAGCAAACATCACTCTGATACATGAATTTTGAAAGTACATCACACCACAGCTTTGCAGCACAGCATGCTTGTTTGACTTTACCAAGGGTCATCTGTGGGTTATGGTCATTTTTAATTATTATTTTCCATGCTTTTAGTTTAATAACGTCTTATTATCCAATTTCAACTCTCTTTTGCTACTTGAGTTATTAAGATCATCCAGTTCTTACTAAATTTTAATGTATCTTTTCTTTCAGGACTTGCATATTTTTGCTCTGATTGCCCTCATCAAATTCAATGATATCTTATTTTTTAATCACTAAAATAAATTCTAGTATTTTCAAATCTTTGATCCTGTTTTGTCTAAAGGGCTCAATTATTATCAAAATTTTTAGTTCAACATACTTAAACAGAACAAGTCTTGCAATATCAGCTGTTACAATTTAAATAAGAATTACAGTGTTGAGAATATGCCAAGCTCACCCCCTGACTTTCACACTTTATCTGGTCTGGTTACTGTTTCTGTGTAAATTCTTCCCTTCCTAAGGAGAAATTTCCGCTTTCATTTTTTTTTTTAATAGAAGAAGATGCTTCTGCTACTGCTATTATTTTATACCTCTGGTCATGTAAGTCCTATAGAAACCAGATTTATATATATTATAGACTGATGAAGCTCAAAGACTGATGAAGCTCTAGTTCCCCTCAAATACATGGTGTATCCAAATTATTTTTTTCCATCAGAATGTCTGGATCTGGAACTTGCATACCTGTGAACATTTCTGGGTGTTAAGTTGCTCCTACTGCATGTGTGATCAGGAGGGTGGAGAGGATATGTTAAACACTTTTAGACAGAGTTATTAACAAAAGACTTAAACAAACCAGCATTTCCTAGCTCGCTGCCATTGGATTTGCTGCAGACTTGAGACATGAATGCGGCAGTGCCTCAGTCATCTAAGGATTACTTTATGTTTCAAATTTGAGTCTCTATTATAACAATTTTTTTTTTTTAGGAAAGCCCAGGTAAAGAGTTAACACCGATTCATTTCCTTCTCCCTGGTTACACAAATAGGTAGTGAAGCTTTGTGTGGAAGCCAGCAGAGATTTGTATCAGCACGGTCTCTTTGCCAGAGGGACCGGAGCAGGAGCTGTCCCTGGGAGCACAGGCCCCAGCAGTGATGCGCTCGCCGGGAGCAGCGGCGGGCGGCGCTTCCCTTGGGCCAGTCGCTGCAGGAGGCAGCAACTCAACCTGCCAGTGTTTTAAAGAGCTTCTTTCAGAATTCTTACTTGTTGGAATTCAGAATTATGTAACTCGGGTACAGAGAGGCTCTCTGCTTAGCTGTGGCAGGTTTCATGTTGGTCACATGGAGCCAATTAGCCTTCCAGAAGTCTAACCATGAAACATACCCGTGGCTTTGTGTAACAGTCACAGCATTCATCCTGCAAGGGGGAGAAGGGGAGGAAAGAAAAATAATTAGCTTCCAGAAATGTGTACAATTCCAGATAGTGACCAAAATTACGTTTCTGATTTTAATGAAGGGTTTTCTGGCTCAATAAAATTTAGAGCAAAGCCCTGCTGGTTCAAATTATTAGTGCACTCCTTAGACCTGGTGAGTTTTATATAGTTTCATGTGGCTCTTTGTACATTTTGCACAGCTTTAGTTCAACTCTATTGCCCTCCTTGTAAGAACCCTTTTATAGACTTATATAGTGATGAAATTACTCCTAAGGAACAGTATTAATGGAATGATACTACTCATAATCTTCTTGGAGACTGGGATGTTTTCCAAAACAGCAGTATGCTTTTGAGTGGAAGAAAAATTACAGATCTGGGATCATTCTGGCTGAATTTAGGAACAGTGATAGTTTAATAAAATGAAACGCTACCAGGTCAAGACTGTAGCTGTGCCATGTCAGTTACAGTGGAGTGCATTGAGGAAGGTAGTTCTGGCTGTCCAGGTGGCAGCTGACTTCCCCCCACTTACAGGGCTCTCTTTTTGTAATTTTACTTAGTATTGCTATTGTCTTAGTAATATTTTTTGTGATTCTGCATCCCTCTGTAGCATCCTGAGTACAGCTGCAGTAATCACATGGAGCAGCTTGAGCTGGCAGGAGGGATGCAGGTGGCTTCTTCACTTCTAGGTCATGGGATCCAACAGGTGGGAGGAGGGAGCGTGGCAGAACTGCAGCTCATTTAACCATCTCATTTTAAAGCCTGTTCAGGACTGCTTTGATGACACATCAGAAGGGAGAGTTTCAAAGCAGTGCTGAAGTGGCTTGAGTTTATTTCATTTCTGTCATTAGAGAAGAAGATGGAAGACTTGTTATCTGCAAGGTTAATGGCAATAAGTTAGGTAAGAACAAGATGAAGGAAAAAAACCCTTCCTTCACTTCCATTAATAAAAAAAAGTCAACATTTAGTTCTCTGCAGGCACCTATAAAGTGCATTGGGCACACACAATATTTTTTCCTGCTGGAAATCCAAACATTGATTTCAGGGCAAAATGTATTTTTTTATACTTTCTAAGTATGAAATAAAGGACTTTTCACCATTCAGCTATCACTCCTCTGATAAGCAAAACACAAGGGATCTTCACCACTTGAAGTATTTTATAGGCAAAGTTCTTCTGTTGTACTAGTTCCATTAATTATTTCTAGAAAAAAATAGGTCTTTTTTAATACTAATTTTGATGTGATTGTATGTTACAGTGTACATCCTGCAATTTACTCTGTGTAGTCTAAATAAGTAACGTGTGTGAAGGGGGAAGGCACAGGTCATCCTAGAGACCTGTCATGGGTTAATGCACTATGGTCAAAGTCTTGGCCAGGCAGGAATGATGTAGAAATTTGATAATTTAATACAGAGTTTTCTATTGCTCCAGAAATTCTGCTGTTTTCTGCCTACTGTTTTCAGTGCTTAGGGGAGCAAACCCTTGCAGAGGCACAGAGTGTGCAAGAGAAGTTTCAGAAGGGGCCAAGACCACCAAAATAGTAACAACTTTCATCTTGAGTTAGTCATTAACCACTATTTATATTGACTCCTGCATTTTGAGGCCACCACTCATCTCTTGGTAGCAGTAACTTGCAAAATGCACACAGTGGATAAATGCATCAAGATGACAAGACTCATTTCACCTAGTACGTGGGAGTAGTTGATGTGATGTTTTCATCTTTTACAGCTACCAGCTGTTTGGCCTTGAGCCCCCAGAGTTTCTAGTGGCCATGGCAAGGACATCACTGAGTGACTGCAGTTCCTACGGCGTCCTTTGCTTGAGCTGTGACACATTGCCCATGGCTTGAAGAAACAAGGAAGCCCATTTGAGTGGCCTGAAATGTTCTGTTCAGCTCTGACAAAGCAGGCCAAACTGGCAGGTGAAGTTAGATGTTCCCTTACTTCTGAAAATGACAAAAATACCTTTCTCTGCCTGATTTTCCACATACTGAATGTGTTATTAAGTATTCTCTTAGTCACAAGTCTCTTCATTATATGCTGCTCAATAGAGTTAGTAGAAGGCAGAAGGAAAAATTGTATTTCCAGTAGTTTTCCTGTATGGATGTGACACATAACTGCTGGCTGACAGTAGTTCTAAAACCTTATGAAATACACAATCACTTCTATGTCCATCTGACTGATGGCACTGTTCAAATTATAAGCTTGTGCTGACTGAGAATTGTGACTTCTGGAAAGTTATTTTTTTTTGTCTCTGGTTGTCAGGGTGCTCTTTGTAAGGATAGCATTTCAAAAAAGAAAACATATCTAACAATAATTCTGGAGATAGTTCATTATTGCAGCAAAAGTGGATAAGAAACAAAACAATTTCCTATCTAGAGGTGGACAGAGACTGTATTATTTTCAAAGTAAAGGAGGTATTGATGAAAATGTAATAACAATTATATGACTGTGAAACTGAAGGAGGGTGACAGGACTAAATTGAATATAGTCAGCACATAGCTGTAGTAATGAAGAAACCTGCCATTATATGTATATATATCTTGTGAAAGAGAAGTTTGATTTGCTTTTATATGTATGTATTTTTTCTGTTTGAAACAAAGACCTGCTATTTCAATACAGAAAGCTTAGCTTGAAGTTCCAAATTGTAGAACTGATGGGTAGGTAAATGTGAGATGATTAGTGAAATTATTCCTTTTCCTGGCATTATTCTGCCAATGTCCTGTATTTAATTCTTGTTATCACACTTACCCATCTTGAAACGTGTCATCAGTGAGTGTCATTACTTCTTTCTGTTCCTTGAAAGAGAGGAGACAGAGAAAAAGAGAGAAGTGTGTTTCTAAATGAGATGTGGGAGTTAAAACAATTTTTCTGTATTTGGGGCATTAGATTAAAATCAGCACACTTGAGTGTATCTTAATTGTAAAACTGTACTTGTCCTTTTAATCTGTTTGCCTGCTATAAACCTTTGGCTTCTAAATCTTGGAGGGCTCAAAAGGTGAATGTTTTATTTCTTTTCAAATCAAGATGCTCTGGGAAGTGAACTTGCCTTGTCAAGTTCTTGGTGAGCAAAGGGATGACAATTCAGCATATGGCAGGTGTTTAACAGTGTACTACTGAGTTTAGATATGATTTTATTTTTAAGGATTTTTCTGCATGCTTTTGGTTTTTAATGACTGGAAAGTGCTGCCTCTGATACATGCAAAGAACCATCCAGGTACTCCTTTAAGAGGTGCAGTATCACTCAGGTGCTTCCCTTATTGGTCAGATGCAATGCAGTTGGCTGGATAAATGCAGATTAGCATGACCTTTGGGTTACCAGTCTGTGCTGAAAAACAGCAGGTGTACAAGGAAATAGAGACAACAGCAAAATTTGGAGGAGAGAGGTTAGCAGCAGGCATAGCGTCCTCAGTCCCAGTGCTTCACTGTGAAGAAATTACATCGAAAGATTGCCTTCTTAAAAACAGATATGTCAGTAATTTTGTGGAAATGAGGTGGTTTGGGTGTTGTTTGAAATTTCTAAAGGAGCTTCAGGAATCTATAAAATGACATGCGAGATTCCTGTCTCATTACAGTTAACTTCAGGAAACAAGCATTTTTTCATGTGTGTGTATTAGAAATAGCCAGTTAAATTCTACATGTGTGCTCATATCTGTTTCTGGTTCCAGGAAAGAGTTAAATACTTAAAACACATTTTGTTTATCTGAAGAGAACATGTACCCATGGGGCTCTTAGTTTAGAAATTTACTCAGGATCAGATGATTTCAACGTTCGCATGCTTGTCCTTACCTCAGCTGGACTTCTTTTTCCTTTTTCTCTTCTGCATTGGTCCCATGGATTCCTGCTCCTTGTGCTCTTGGCTGCTCCATATCTGCAGAGTGCTACTCCTCTGCCCTCTGCAGTCCAATAGCAGCTCCCTCATTCCTTTGGATATCATATTGTGAGAATCAGCAATTCTAAGTTTTTTTTTACATTTAAAAATATAATCATCCTCTCCCTTATACTGTTCACATATTCTAGTTTGCTTCAGACTCTCTAAAAGATTAAAAGGTAGTAAGGTGGAAGCATTTCCTATTTCATATTAAGCTTCTGCATCTGTTTTAATTAGCTTAAGGCAAAATATTTTTACAGCATGACTTGGAAGGGGAATTTAATAATGGTCAAGTTCTAGTTGCAGTAGGGTCTAGGAGTATAGCTGGCAACTGGCTACACATGTACACGAGCCCACACGTATGAGCATGCACATAGACACACTCATACTGATGCATGCTAACACCCCCCATCCTTGCAATCTGCTGCAACACACACCCCACCATGCACACACAGCCTGTTCTGCTGCACAGTAGAGGAAGCAATGTGCTAATGTGTCAGTAAAAAGCTGATGAGAAATCACGCTTTGGCTTCACCAAACATCCTGGAGAAATTTTACAGCAGGGGAGAGAACAGGTACTTTGACAGAAAGATGAGGAGAGAAGAGGTAAATTCCTAAATGTGTCATGTTGAATGCAAGTGATGGAGATGTAAAGACTATTAGGAATAAAACGCAGAGAGGAAGAAAGATGGGAGAAGAGAGGGGGAAGGAGAGCTTTAAGTATCATGAAACAGATTGAAAGAAAGACCTGGTAGGACAAACTGAGAGCATAAGCAAATTAAAAGCATGAAAGTGGTTGGGTGGGGAGGGGTTTGCAGTGGTGTGTCTGAGCAGAAAATGATGATGGAATGAAGAGCATGAATACAAAATAAAAGGATATAACCGAGGAGGAAAAGAAATCCTACACATACTACTAAAATTTAAGCAGCTTTGCTTTATTGTGTAATACATCTATACATGCATTTTATAGTCTAAAACAAGAACTTGGTAACAGTGAGAGTAATAAGGTAAAATGAATAAAAAACTGGAAAATTTAATAAGAGAAGTGTAGGACTGGCTGAAATCTGGGGGACCAATGGCTCACTCTTCACAACAAAGATGATTAAATGTGGCAAACCCTAAAAGGTTGCATCAACATCTCTGATAATGAACAGAGTTTTCTGCCTCCTTAAAAAAAAAAGGAAGGAATAAATTATAATTTGTCTTTTGATTCACATATCTTGTGAAATGTCTTTGTCCATTTCATGTTTGTTTGTAAAATTTCACAATATAATTTTAAATAATAAAACAATCCTACTTATTTTCATAAGCGTCTGTACTAATAACATTTTTGCTTAGTAAAATGAATTAAACATGACCTACATAATAGCTAAATATTTGTCATGGTAATGGTTTTTGTGAGAGATAAATTATTCTGAAGCACTCAAATCTTCCAAAATAAATCCCAGACTGTGTTATTAGAAGGTAAAATAAAAGAAATTATAAGACTTATTTTTATGCAGAGGCTCCATAAGTAAAGGAGAATGTTTCCCATCCGAATAGCATGTAGTCTTTTCTCAAAATACTCATACATAATTGTGTGAACAAGAAAGCTGGTGCAATGTAGGGGGCTGACAGTTTCTGCACAGACCACAACATTCAGAAGTGAAAACTGTCAGCCAGGTGATAGACTTTGGCTTCTCTTATGTGCAGAAGTTTGTGTTCAATTCCATTACTAACTGTGTATAGATCTTGAAAACTAGGTCATCAGTGGTACAGCATCTTTTTATTATGATTTACACTATGCATGTTTGAACAACCAAAATAATTTTCATGTGTACCATGAATCATAGCCTTATTTTATCCTTAGTTTTCACTTTTTTTCCTTATATAAGCAAAATTCTATTGATTTTGAGCAGATTTTCCTTGAATGAGAGCTGAGGAGGGACTGTGGTATTTGGCCTGAAGGATTGTATAAGCTAGCATGAATCATAAGAATTTGGAGACAATATATTTTAAAATTATTTCCTCTCAAGTACATTACTGCATCTTGCATGTTACTAGGAGCTGTCTGAATGTTGTTACCATATGGATAAATAAACTCTCCCATTCCCCGTTCACTCATTTTTCAGAGCCTCCCTAGTTTTCTTGGCAGGTTGTGTTGCAGAAATGCTATTTCTATTTGATGGGGCTCCTCAGCCCATGCACCCTGATTCTAAAGCTCTGTCTGAAGAGCCTGTTATTTGGCTTTTATTTATCCTCCTTTTGAAGACAGCCCCCCTTGGTATAAATCTTGACAGCCTACATCAAGGTCTCAATCTTCTTTCTCCTTGTGATGGAGTTTGTGATCAACAGTAAGAAGTCAGCTCTCTCCTCCTTATGTCTCTGGAGCTTTTAGAGCTCTGAAAATACCAAGAGCGTGACCCTCAGTTATATATATGAAAATACTATTTTTTCCCCCAGAAAAAGAACAAATAGGGACTTGTCAGTGAGTCTTTTTGAAAGCAAATTCTGTCAGAGAAGCTAGAGTCTGCACCTGTCATTTGGCTAAGGGTATAACTTAGGTGGCCCAAATGTGAGGCACAGTGTAAAGCAGTGCTTAAATTAATGAAAGAAGTTGGTCAAAAAGTTTCTGCCCTTGTGCAGTGACTCTTGTGAATCAGGACATGAACTTACTGTCAGATATGGTGTGCTGCTCACAAGCCTTTCCACCAGAGACTGCACACCTTGGGAGTTTTGGTGACTCCTGCTATCATGGTATATGTGGGAAAAATAGGTATATTTGCTAGAGAACTGGAGCTCAGTGTGTCTGGGCAGTTTTACACTGGTTGGGAGAATGCCAAATAAGAGAACAATTCTCATTTTAAATTATCAGAACAATGTTTATGATATATATATATTCACTTTTTTTCAAACAAATTGAACTAATTATTCAAATTGGCTCAAATAATTCTTGTGTGTCTCTTGTGGATTTTTTTGGTGGGATTTTTGTACCCATGTATATTGTAGATATAGAATTGTGGGTCCAAATGAATTCTTTTAAATTTCAATAGAATGTTGTGCATAATTAGAATGTGCTATCAGTTATATAAGAATAGATTGAGAAGCAAACTAAACTAAACTTTTTTAGCCTTATGACTTGAAGGTCAACATTAGAGTACAGTGAACACTTGTAAATAGAAAATACAGGAGAAGGATAGGATGTTACTCTGAGAAAATGATATGTTTTTGAAAAAAGCAATTACCACTCAAGAAATGAGAAGGGAATTTTGTGTACTGGTTGCTAATCAAGTATAGTGCATTTGTACACCAGTCAAATTACTTTCTTTAATGGCTGCACAAAATACAGCTTCTCAGATGTTATCTAATATGCAAAACAATATATTAAAAAAAAAAGTTGAAATTTTTGCATAATATTTTCTGATAGCAGATGTAGATCTGTAGCAGCATAAATTAGAGCATTGTTCCAGAAAGCTGCTGCATTTAAAGTTATGTCGGTCTCAGGCAATATTAGAGGCTGCTTGGCTCTTGGTGTCTCTTTGGGCAGGGTTATTTCCAATGATATATTCTTTTTTGATATAGCTAAATAGTTTTGTAAGTGCTTGTTTTTTAGCTATAATTAATCCTTTGAACATCTATAGCTGTTCCATTAAGACTCTCATAACTAATGAATTAAATCTGACAAAATCCCGTTGGAGATGCATTTAATTTATTGGCTTTAAAATTCTAATGGAAGTAGTTATGGATGTCCAAAGGATTAAGGATTACTTAACTAGGAGGTCAGTCAGCATTGCATCCATTTTAGAGATGAATAAACTGAGGTGGTGGGAGATAGATGATAAATGTAAAGAAAAGTATGTTAGAAAGACAGGAATGGAAGCCAAATCTTGAGTCAGTGTAGTTTCACTAAATGGAAAGACCTCTGGATTTTCACTGTTTCTTGAAGGAGTCACAATGTGTAGTTCATTGCTTTTCATTTTAATTGCAAGAATGCCATCACTTTTAAAAGCACAGAGATTGCATCTGAATTGTCCTAAGTTTGTTTCCTTCTCCTGCCTCATCCCCACTTGGTGTGACATTTTGGAGCAGATGTGTTTCCCTTCTTTTCAAAAATTGACAGTATTAATTCCATCTGCAACTTCAGAGATGGAAAAGAGTTAATGGAAACATTAATAAGTACAACCTCAATAGGATTTGAACTTGAAACCTTTGAAATATGAATTAGGAATTTATCTGGTAGTCTACACAGTCTTTCATTAGCAGCTGTGGGAATTTACAGGTGTTAAATTAGTTAGAGAAATGCCGAACTATTCCATGAATGCAATAAAACATAATGAGAACTACAAGGAAATAAATTAATTCTAAAAAAGGAATCTAATATAAGGGCAGCAAAGTTCAAATAAAGACTGCTCTCTAGTTTTTAACAAGATTTCCGAGATGTCACCAATATTAGACATAATATCGTATTGTTATGCTTCACTTGTTGAAATATTTTCATTAAATGCAAACTTTAGTGATTTTTTTTTGCCCTCTCTCTTTGAAATTCCTTCATTTTAAATACTTCTGTGTAATAGTTTGCCTGTTGAAATGAGATTGCAGTGTGATAGTTTAGAATTAGAAGCCCCTGGTCTGAAGCCTCAGTCAGAAGGATGCTGGCTGCTCAGAGGTGTTGATGAGCCAGGAGTGGGGGGAGCAGAGAGCAGCTGGAGGCAGAGCACTCAGCACTGCCCCTCAAGTTGGTGGGGAGGAAAGGAAAATGGATTGACCAAGGCTGTCAAATGTGTCAGATATGTGACAGCTTTAAAAATTTTGAGTGAAAAATATGTTTCAACTTCAAGGGCATTAAAATACTGTCATCCCAGTTGGCTAATGCATGAATTAAAAAAACATGACCAAATGTACAAAAGCTTTGACTTCATGATGTGAATGCTTTGCATTGTGTGTTATGGGATTTATGTTAATTAATGCAATTTTAGGTCTTGCATTGCTTTTCTTCCTTCTGGTTTTAGAAAAACAAAAACTCAGGTGTGAAGCGTTTTCAGTCAACAAATGCAGGAATTAGTTGTACCTCAGTGAAGGGAGAATGAAGAAACTTGTTACAGGGGCTTATGGATGATAGCTCAGAGACCAGCTCTGTGGGCTCAGCAAATCCGTATTATCCACATCCATGTAGGACATTTTGCTGCATTACTCCCTGCAGTGTCTTCAGCAGTGTGTTACTGCTGCTGTACATTGCTACAGCAGTTGCAATGAAGGAGACAAATCACTCTTGCTTAGTGGGGAGAGTAGTTCATTGGCACACAGGGCTGTGGTATAATTGCTACTGAGAGGTCAGCACAGATGCCCCAAATCTGATCAATATAGATGTGCTAGCAATGACTCTGGGCTCTCTGTGTCTTCTGACACAAAGCGAAGGCTGAGCACTGGTTGATGGATCTTATATTCAATATTTATTAGAGCTGCCTGTGTCAAGCTCTGGATGTTCACAATTTGTAGAAACAGATATACCCATTTTGTCAAGAACTTTTGACTCATAAGCTGCAATGTGATCTGTGTTCCTGAGTTGTACCCAACCCTCCTGAATCTTAAGTTTGCAGAAATCTTTAAAAAACCTGCAAGCCATTCAACACATCCTAGCATGAACAGAGTAAGACAATGTCAAATTGTTGAATGTCTTCTGATTTTCTCTTTCCATTTTTCTTGAGTAAGGGAGGTGGAAAACACTCCTAGATTATGGTAACCTCTTTATTCCCCCTTTTTCCCCCTCGTTGCTCTGAATTTCTTCCAAAGCCTTTCCAATCATTAGGGAATAGATAATAATTTCAGTTTTAGCCTTTGAATATTCTTCTGGAATATTTAATCAAGTAGATAAGAATAGGATACATTCAGCTTCTTTAAGTTTATACCCATGAGTTTCCTCTCTCCCAGAATTTGTGATCATCATTTACAGTGAGTGGGTTAAGCTGAATAAAGGTCTCCAACCCTTGAAAGAATGTGGTGAGAAATACCCAGCTATGTTAGAGATTTGTTTTGTTTGTTGTTTTTTCCAATGGGGAAAAACAGCCTCTGCTGCCTGGAAGCTCTGGTTGTGAGCTAGCAACTTATATTGGTGATGGTACTGCCCTCTTCCCCAAGCTTTTTCTTGAATCAGTGAATCCTGATGGATTAGTTATGGGACAGATATATTGCAGGCATGTGGACTGATTGTCAAGTTAATGTCTCTTGTTGTCTGTGGGTTTTCCCATTTTGTGTTAGCTGTCTTGTTTTCTGGCTTTTTCTATTTGTTAACATCTATTTTATATTGTGATATATCTTCAGTGTGGCATCCTGTAGTAAATACAAGGAAACTAGGACTTCTTGGCAGCAAACACGATTTAGTATAAAATTGCTGTTAACCTTGAATTCAGTTGTGTTGTATGACTTAAAATGGGTTAGGGGTCTATTCTGGTTCTTTAGAATTGCATTATTTATATATGGGTGTATTGTTTTCATACATTTAAATATATACTACTTACACTGAACATATATAGCATATTGAATTTAATATGCTTTGAAAAAATACTTGAGCTTTAATGACACTTTGACTTCTCAAAATTAAGGTTGAAACATGCATGATAAAAATGTTTCCTACATTGTACAAGAAAATATAACTTTGTCATTTGTTTTATTGGTGAGATAATGGCATTCAAATAATTCCCAATTTTTAGTCTTTGCATATAGAGAATTCTTAATTTCCAGATTTAAGACCATGTTGTGCTGTAAAGCCCCTCCGCGCGTCCCTTCGGGGGTCCCGGCTGGCTGTGCACCCACAGCTGAGGGGAACCCTCTCCCTTCAGGGGTCCCGGCTGGCTGTGCACCCACAGCTGAGGGGAACCCTCTCCCTTCAGGGGTCCCGGCTGGCTGTGCACCCACAGCTGAGGGGAACCCTCTCCCTTCAGGGGTCCCGGCTGGCTGTGCACCCACAGCTGAGGGGAACCCTCTCCCTTCAGGGGTCCCGGCTGGCTGTGCACCCACAGCTGAGGGGAACCCTCTCCCTTCAGGGGTCCCGGCTGGCTGTGCACCCACAGCTGAGGGGAACCCTCTCCCTTCAGGGGTCCCGGCTGGCTGTGCACACACAGCTGAGGGAACCTCTCCCANCAGGACACCAGGGAGGGGTTGAGGGAGGAGCCAGGATGGGCAGAACCATTGAAATATGGGAGAACTGGGATAAACCAAGGTACAGAACAGTTATAAAAAAGCATATAAAACACAATACAACAATGTTGTTTCATTAGTTTAAAGTGGAACTATAGACGCACACATATCACTGTATGGATTTTTGTGAAACAACACAAGGAATGTCTTAATATTTTAGTTCTTAGAAAAAATAAATGGCCGTTACAAAATACACAGTAGTCTGAGCAATCCTAGAAGTCCTGTTTGATCACATGTTCATTAAGATTATTTTCTTTAAAATGCTTAATATTTACTTGAAACCTTTAGGATTCCTCACACTTTGTAGGATTAAAATAAGTAGCTTGAGAAATCAACCGAAAGAATAATTTGATGTCAAACACTTCAGATCTCTCTGGAATGCATGTTGTACTTCATACTTCCAGTTAGTTTCTGTTATCCCACTTCCCTTCATTTCATCTTTTGGAAGTATTTCTTTATGTCCTTTAACAGGATTTTTTAGTTTCTTTTAGTGCATTTGTGTTGCTGGATATCACTGTTATGTGAGTGAGAGGATTTTGGTTTTGTTTTTTTCTGAGGGAGGTGATTTAGGACACTTGAAGAGGATGCAGGTGGCTCAAGGGTCTGCAGTACCTCCAGAAGGTGGGTTAATTTTCCCTCCTCAGCACTGTCAGACAGAAGGCTGCTGACTTTGTCTCTAAACAGTATAGCTTCAACTGTGCAACTTTTACTGTGTCCAGATGGATGTGAGTCCTTGCTGTTGCTGTATGTTCTTTGTTCCTGCATGTCTCATTTCTGACTGGGGACCTGAGGACAGTGCCCTGACTTCTTGGCGTGAAGCATGACCCCCACACATCCTTCTGCTATAATAAATACGAGTGGGTTTTTTTCCCTCAGGTTTGTACCAAGTGATACCAACAGTTTCAGGCGACCTTGTGTTTGCTGTTCAGTCATTCCTTTAAAAAACAGTTTCACTGTAGTGTTTTGCTTAGCAGTGAGTTTCTAAATATTCCACTAAAGAATCTGTAGCATTTAAGAATTTCAATTCTTAAATTGAAAAATGCATGTCTTCCATTACAGGAGTGCAGATTCAATGACTCCTGTTCTTTTCTGTGGTTAACTGAGGGGACAAGCAGTTATTCATTGCACTTTGTTTTTTACCAGCTGTTCATATTTAATTGTGCTGGGCCCCTTCCCACATGCTTTGTTATGCAGGTATGGTAATTCAATTCATATAAAATGAGCTTTTCCCCCCTCTGTCTTCAAGATGAGCTCAGCTCTGGCTTCTGGACTCAACTCTTTATTCAGTCTTTCTTGTACCTGGAAGTTTCCAGAGATTCCCAAACTTCTGTCTCAGGCATTCATTTTACTGTTCTATTTCTTGATTTTTTAAAAGCAGTTTGACACATCTGAATTGACTCTTTAAATCACAACCTATTGGAGGAAGTATGTAGAAAGTACTAGGAATACTCTCCAAAATTTCTGAGGTACCGTCAGAGGTGAGCTAAGCATTTCTGAAAGCAAGTATGATTGTCATCCAAAATCTTGGAAAAGAAGAATCAGATACTTCATGTGTCCCTGCCTCGTATGTCCCACTCCTGTTCAGAGGGAAACTGCTTTAGGGACCCTTCCTGTTTGAATAAATGTGGGCATGTGCATTACTCACAGCAGCAGCAGACAAACAGACTCTTGCTCCCAGGGAAAATAACATAATTCTGAGTTTTAGCATGCATGCCCTCTCTCTTTTTAAAGAACATGAGAGTTCTAGAAGGGGTCATTAGGCAGGACAGCTTTGTATGTTTGGTAACATTCTTGCAAGGGTCAAACCAACCCCCCAAAACCACTGTTTTTTTAGGCAGAACATGTGCAACAGCACTGACACTATTACTGGAGTGAGAACAACAGATTTTGACGCACCGTTGGATGAATTTATCCTATATCCTAAAAAGTACTTTTAGCCTGCAATTTAGCAGGATCTGACATTGCTCTGTAAGTGGTGTAAAGTGTTATTGTACTGATTTGGACTGAAGAGTGTGGGTAAAATTAAAGCAGTTCTGTGATTGCTTTCTGCAGTGTTCAAAGTCTGGAGTAACTTACACATGTAAATGAAGAAATATTAGATTGATTAGTAGATAAGTAATAAATTGTACAATAAATATAGCCATATGTAGGTAATGGGAAATTCTGCATGGGTTTTGGCCTGGAATTTGTATGCATTGAAAACAACCTTCAGTAGCTGTCTGGAAATCTCAGCTTTCAGATAGTCGGCTGTCCTGCTGTTTTGTTCAGTTGCTGTCAGAATAACAACTGAGGATTCCAGTGGCTCGATGACACATCATATCTTGGGCTTGGGTAAAGATCTCATTTAAATAAAACAGTACTTTCCATACCAAAAAAAAAATAAAATATATATTTTAGTGCAACATGCAAAACTGATGAATGACATTCTGTAAGTCCAATACCTTTTTTTTTGCCCATGGCAAATATACCACTCCTTTTGTAAAGGCCAAGAAATTAATGAATGATTTTATTCTTCCCCTTTGCAGCCTGCACAGGGTAATTATGTATTATTAATAATGCAGCAGTACAAATGATATTAAATGAACTACATTTGTTAATGTAGATCTTATCCAACTGCTTTTTCCATCGGTGGACTGTTTCTCATCAGGGGGTACTAATTAGCTCTAATACGTGGAACGATGGGACAGAAATCCAATCAGATAAATAGCATAGATCTGGAAAAATCCAGGAAGGAAGAATACAATTTAAGATTCTGAGTGTATTATTAAGAGGAGAGATTAAAATTTATGCTATTTTGCTTTTACATATATTTCATGGTCATTTGAAAATAGCATCAACTCTTGTTCTACCAGCTCCATAAAGACTCACAGAATAAGCCATTTGTCAAAACTGTGATGTTTGTTTCCTTTTGCCGTAATAGAAGTGCATGTAAAAGCTTTTGGAGTCTTTGCTGTGTTTGCTCTTGTATTTATTCAAGCTTCTGTGCTGATGAAAATTAGTGATTGTCTATTGTTGTTAGATTTTTTTTTAATATACCTAATCTGCTGATAATGTCCTTTCTCTTGCTCTGTCTGTTTGAATAATAATCTGATAATTTTTACCTCTATATTTTCATACCTTTAAGTGTGGTGGTTATGCAATAAATAGACATGCATAATGCATAAATGTAAAGGATTTGATCTGACTGCCTAAAAATCAATGAAATGATTATTGTAGACTTCAGAGGCTGCAGTATGAGACCAAGTAATCATTCTTATAGTTAATGTACTGTTGAGACCCAGTCCATATCAAAATGAACCCAACGTAATTTCATTTGAATGCAGGGGTTACATCTGTGTTTACAGGACAGAAATTAAATTAATCTCATACATTATTTACTCTACTTCACATTTGCATTGTGTTTCTTGTTAGTAGAGTCCAGTGGTTCTTGTGTGCTGTGGGATGGACCATTACCATCCAACTACATAGTTTTCATTTCCTGTCCATCTACAGCACCCTGAAACTGGAAACTTGTTTGAAGACCTGTGGTAGCAAACTCGGCGCTCTGTCATCTAAAGGTTTGTAAACCATCACAGCAGGCACTGTTTAAATCCTCTAGCAAGCTGGATTGCCTCATACATTTTTAAAGATAATGAATTATGTGAGTTTATATTCCCTCTGCAGTGGTGGAATCTGTTCCTATTCCGTAGTGACTCCACCCTTCCCCACCCGCCCATCAGTCCCCCATGACAACACTGGCACATCCCACTGCCATCAGCTGGTTTGGGGTGAGGGGTGCAGCCAGCCCTGGGGTGCACCCCCAGAGCCCTGCAGGGTGGGAGCCACTGGTGGGCATGTGCTGTTACAATCAGCAGCCTCAGGAAACAGAACACTCTTCTTCAAACTCTGCACAGGAATATATAGATTCAGAACTATTTACATTTTAATACAACTATTTCATGTAATTAAAGTAAACAGATAAACAGATCAATATGTTGAAACAGATGTATAAATATATAGATAGGCATATTGCACAGAAATCTTAATATTTCATCCAAATGAAATACTCTCTTCCAAATATGCCCTGTAGGAGTTTTGCTCAAGGCTATGCTTAGGTATAGTCAAAAATTCCCGATGGCTAGTCACGAGGGAAAATATGTTCTCTTACAGATAATTGCTACTGGCAGCTAGAGACCTAGAGAATTTGATGTGCAATAATGTGACCTGACTATGTATTAAACTTTTTTGAAGGACATGTGTAGAAAATTTTATTTGCTTCTCACACTGTATTTTTTTTTGGATTTCACTTGTGTTAGCACACTTTTAACAACTTTTCTATGTTTAATATCTGTTACATCTCATCCTAATAGTTCTCAGCCATAAAAGATCCTAATATTATGTTGTTTTTTTTTTTTCTCCTCCAAACAAATGCAGGGATGGGAAGCAGGGATGGGAAGGAGAATAAAGCCCAGGTCACTTGTAAGAAATATGTAAACAAAGCAGAGTTGCATTATATATGATAGAAGTGGAGAAAAAAAACAGTAAATATTTTTTCTTTAAAAATACGTGAGATTAACCATTCAACAGCTGCTTGTTTCCCCTGCTTCAGTTTGAATATTATCTTGTAAGCATCCAGTTTGTATCTACACACTTCCTTCTTACCACTCTATTGTCTCTTAGAAAAGCTTAAAAGATGATTGCCTTTTTATACTAGAAAGGTTATATTTTGTTTATTGCCCTTAATCCTATTAGAAAGCACATAGCCTTCATACAAAAAAAAGTCTGAATTGTTTGCTATTAGACTTATTTTTTCCTTTAGTGCTGGTTTGTATTATTTGTTTCCCATTATTTGGGGTTATTACTAACCAGTGATGTATAGTTTGAATTTTCATAAAATGCTGGGAACTGAAAATGAGCTTCCAAAAGATACAAAATGACACAACTTCAGTAAATATCTTTATATACCTTATAAAAATTCTTGATATAATCTTGTTTTGTTGTTGGCAGATGTTAATAGGCAATAAATATATATGTTGTTGTTCAGTGGCCAAAGTTAAAATACTAGAGTAACTGTTTCCCTGCATGATAAAGCCCTTTACTTCCTTTTATTTATTTAAACCCCATCCCAGATTTGTAATTTAGATCTATAGTTGATACAAGTCACAGAAACTTTTATCTTTATAATTTCCATTTTTTCACACTATATATGAATATAGACAACAATATAGTGTTTCCATATAAGTTGGGATGTTTTAGTTTGACATAGACATCTAAATAAAACATTGTTTGACATTGTTAATACAAAATAATTTTTATAATAATTTTATTCAAAAACCTTGACTTCTTATAAAAAAGTCAAGGTTTTTGAATAATTTATAATATGTGCTATTTGTGGAAAATAGTAGAATGTAGATTGTAGGAATTAAATAAAAAAAATGAATTGCACAACTACTCCTTCAAGCTCCTTGGGCTGGCCAATTTAAAAGGGCTGCAGTCTTTCTTTGGTGCATCCTGGTTTTGTGGAGATGAGGTCAGGACAGATGGTTTGCTGGGATTCAGCAAGTCTTTAGCCTTGATCCCATCTTCTTCTGGAGCTCCTTTGCATTGCTGCCATGCAATAAGTACATTTGATAAATAAGGTTCTAACAGGAGGTTATGAAACTGTCACACAGTTTTGTATGGAAGGAAATCCTATGGCTTCTTTGTCCCTGGGGTGTATCTAACTCAGCTTAATGAGTCTTAATATGCTGGAAACTTGATCTCTCTATCTTTCCAAAGATATTTGAATTAAAAGTTGTTCCATTTGAGCTTTGATAGAAACATTTTTGTGCTCCTTCAATTGCACAAGAAAGTATCAGTAGAGTTATAAACACACTGGGGGGACACATATTTCCAGTTTTCTGGGGAGGTGTTCTGGTCCCAGTTGCTGTATGAGGTGGGGTAGACAGGTGGCATCAGGTGGTTAGCAAATAAAAGGTGAAGGCAGCAGCAGCAGCAGGTTACAGCCCCAGGCTCAGCAAATATTTGACTCAGCTGCAGCAGGTTCAGGCTTGAGGTGGGACAGTGTAGCTGACTCCTGCAGAAACAGAGTCAGACCTGTCACCACTGCAGTTCATCCACGAGTGTGTGCAGTGGGGATGCTACACAGACATTGTGGAGCCGTGCAGTTACAGGGCAGTCAGGCAATTTGCACCATCTGGCTTGCTCCTTAAACCCAGAATTTTCCCCCACAAATGGGAATTGGGTAATACCTCCTGAAAAATCCTGTTCATTGAAAGGTGCATTACTTAGAAGAATTTGAAAGTTGTTTTTATGGAATGTGTAAAAAAAGACAGGTGTAAGCAAAGAAACTATAAACAGACATAAAAGATGTCCCAGTCTTGGCTACTGGCAGCTGCTGGAAAGGCCCATGGGGTCAATGTAGAATCCTGAGGACCCTGGGAAATAAGAACACAGGATCTGCAGAATTCATGGCCCAGGAAGGAAAGTGTGAAAGAGACAATCCTTTGCATATGTCTGTAAGGAGATCTATATTCAAGCAAGTCTATATGCCTTTGTTTTATGTATTTGCCCCAGTGAAATTTTTTTAGCCCCAAAACTCTGTTTCTCCAGTATTGGTCTAATTTTCTTTCTCTTCATAACCTGTGCTGCTCTTGGATCCTTAATACCAAAGTTGGATATAGCAACTTTACTACTGTACTTCGAGCAGCAAAAAAAGCAAAAAATCATCCCTTATTTAAAAAAAAAAAAAAAAAAACCCCTTAATAAAAAAAAAAAAAAAAAAAAAAAAAAAAAAAAAAAAAAAGTAGATAAGTGGAGCTTTCCATCTTCTAAAATTCAAAGCATAATATGTGTATTCTAACAAATAAAAAAATTCTAGGCCTATTTTAATCTTGGCAGTGAACATTTAATCACTTGAGAGTGGAGGCAGAGTGAGCTGTTACACTATATAGTCATAAACATTTGGGCTTGTTATTTCTAGCACTCAGAACTCAGTCAATGGGTATCTCTCCATGAATATGAAGCAAGAGATCAATCCTGAGAGCACAAGTTTTATTAATTGAAAGGCTAGACCTCAATAAAGTGAAATATAATTCATAGAAATCAATTGATGCACTGATCCTCAAACACCCATGTAAAAACAAAACAAAACAGCTATGGTTTTAACTGTATCCTGTTACAAAGTAGATGAAGAAACAGGAAGGAAAGATGAAGAAAAGGTCTGTCTGTCCAGAACATTGTGTCTTCTTTACACATGAAGCTCTTCTGAAGTCAGTGATAGTACAGACTGCTAACTTGAGAACTGCAGCCAGAGAAACATGGGGGCAATGTACCAAGAATTTTTCTCTTTTGCCAAGCATAGGTGCATTTGTTTGAAATGGAAAAAAAATAATTCACTGAGAACAAGATTTTTCATTTCCAAGAAAAGAGAAATGAGAAATTTTCTGGTCTCATCAGTGACTTCAAAACACATGGGCAAAGAAAATGTATAAATTTACTGTGTAATTCTGAAGTGATTTAGATCAGTGACAGACAGCTTGTCTGTGAATTCATCCATGGCTATGCTTTACTGGGATTTCTAAAGCAAATGCTGAGGTCTAATTCAGGGGGGCTATTGTGAAATGGTAGAACAATCCACAGGGGATAAAATTCTTTGCTAATAAACACTAGTTAAAAATGACATAATTACTGAATAAGCACTTTTTAAAATGAAAAGTATCTTAAAGTTTTTAAATAATGCACATTTAACATAGAGTGGTATCTCTGAAGCAGATGTCTCCTTGACATGTGCATTCAAGCTGTTGGTGGTGACCTTGTAGGGCAAAGCAGTTTTGAAAATTAGTTTTTGCCTCCCAATCTGTGAAAATAGTGCTGTAGTGAAGATTTAATAAAAGTCATAGCTTCTCATATAAGCTTATTTCAGCAAAGTAAACAATTAAAATAACAAATGTCAGCTATTTCTCAGCTTGACAGTTAACACAACACAGCTTTTGCTTAGCATGATGTGCAGAATGTATGGGAGGTATACCTATAATTCATTTTATCTAGGTATGGTTCACCTATTATATTTTAATACAGTGATAAATTAACAAACAATGCAGCAGTTTTCATAGTGGTGTGAGAGCTTGGGGAAAACCCATCTGGCATGCAAAAAGTGTATGGCCAAAATAGAGGAGAAAAATGAAATCAGGGAATTTCTGAAGGATTTTAAGCTTTACAAAGCAAAGGAAAAAATTTGTAACCCTTTCTTTTGACTTTTAAGTTCTGTTACCTACTAGAATGGAGCAGACATAGAGGTTTGCATTTTTATTGCAACATGATTTTTGCCTAAAATGAAGAAATGCAAGAGGGCAGAGTTATGGTTTTGAGTTACATGTCCCTATGAAGTTAAATGTCACTCAGGAACAGAGTCAGAAGGAAGCTGCCATCACATACTTTAAAAAGCTTTATGCTGACAAAGGGGGGTGCTGGATCTTAGCACAAGCTAAAGCATCTCTCAGGGTTTTTGCCCACTATTGCCACCTCTTCTGCTGTGTGGAATCACCAAAAGGAAGCAGCCCAGACATTGCCTGGATCCAGCAGCTTTGCAGTACTGAAATAGATTCTTTATGTAAGCTTCATGTTCTGCTGCGGGCATTTCTGTGGATGCATTCTTCTGTTGTTGGCCTGTTAGTTTGGTGTAAAAAAGACAAAAAAGAACATTTGAGATTCAGGTTTCTATTCTTGACCTGCACCTGAGCAACCTTGTTAAGTCTGTGAGAGAAAGTGTTTATAGCCTCTCATTTTGCAGTTCTGTTTTTGTGAACCCAACTTGAAGTGACAGAGAACTTTTAATTTCAACTACACACATCATTCATTTGAATGGGCAGAACTGCTTGCTCTTGTCTCTTGGAATCCCAGAACTAGGGAGATCATGCTTTGAGAAATTTGTCCTTAACTTCTGCTGCAGGTTTCTTAACTGCAAGGTATATAAAATGATGGGGTTTTTTTCTGAATAGTTTGTGAAATAGAGATAACTCCCATTTGATTTTCTTGCAGAGGTAAGTTCCTCTTATAGCTGAGAAAGCAAATTGTGGAGACAGGTGAAAGGCCAATGGCCAATGTAAATAAGGTGATAGATTCAGAAAAGTCTAAGCACAGGTCCAAAAACAGTCAACAAGGTCATGAGCCCTCACCTCAGAAGTCAGCATTTTAAAACTTTGATGGTCAGTGACTAGGAAGCTTAAAAGTCAAAAACAATGTACTAGGTATGTTTCTGCAGGAGCAAAGGGATTTTTTTCCTGAAGAAGTTTAATATAATCTGTATTTGTTTGGGGTTCTACTTTCCTTCCTGGATACAGTTAAGAAAACCTCTTCTAAATAAACAGTAAAACAAATGAGTAAGTTCTGCTCTGTCTGATTTTTATTTTAAATTTTTTTCTGATCCTGTACTCTGTGGCACAATGCTTGTCATATTCAAGGAGAGGGACATCATGAATGAGAACACTGTCAGAATACTGATAGTGCAGATCTAAATTTCTCCATGATTATCTGAGAATATACCAGTCATAAAGGAAAAACCCCACCCCATTCTGTTTTTATTTCTTTTTCATCCTGAATGAGTCAGTCACTCAAAACTGACTATGTAAAATGTAAATATTTATAAAAATGGTTTAAAAAATTAAATTCATCCTTTTTCTAAGTCAATGAATCAGGGAGAATACAAATCAGTTTCTAGATGTTAATTATAGGGCTGCTCATAGAAAAAACCTTCATCCAGCCTCCAAGAAGACACTGACTGAATTGCAACTTCTGTGTTACAATTTTATTCGCATAGATGTGCTCTTGCTAGGTAGCATTTAAGTTTTGGCAGGCTTTGGCCTTGATGCTATGCTGTATATTGCATTAAGTAGAATCACTAGAAAAGAGAGGTGCTACAGCCACTTCCACATCAGCTTTCTTGCACTCTTCTCCTTGAGTGTGACATCTTGTGTAAAGTGCTGGTTATTTGGCATTTATAGAAATAAATCGTGCTGGGAGTAAAACCAGTTTTTTTTCTTAGACTTTAGAGATGGCTTTTATTGCTCTAAAATCTTGCTTAGCCTGATTAACAAGGTTGAGTAAAGATATGAATATTTTTGTCATTGCAATCAATGTAACTGTAACCTACATACTTTTTATGGCAGCATTGATTCCATGAAGCAATGGGAAGGAATCATTCTGTTGGCTTGAAGACTGTCTGCAGAGCAATTTAGCAAGAGGAAGCCAGGAGTAGTGTGTAGTAGATGAGAGACTGGTTTGGCAAGAGTTATTGAAGTTTTCACTGGCAATTTTTGCCTTGTGAGTCTGCAGTCTGTCAGTCTCTAGGAAAGGAGTACTCAAGGTACTGAAAATAAATGCAGGCATTAAAGGCCAACTTGTGAACTCATTACCACGGGATGTGTCTGCTGTGAGAGCTGAATCCTGATACTTGTATTTCTGTGGGTAGAAATGATGGTTATTTCAGCCCTGTTCCTATGGAAAGACCTTCATTACGTGTGCGTTTGGTCTTCCACCACAGACTTTTTGGATTTGAGAGGGGAGCATTTCTGCTGAACAGCCTGTGGAACTTACTCTTAGAAAGTGATTAATTGTCTAAAAAGGGTGATTTATTTAAAATTAAATCATGGAGTAATATTTATCAAAGTAGAGATCTGGTAATGTTTAGCAAACAAGTACACTCCCAGAAAAAAGTTATAGTGTGTGAATAATCCCAAGATACCTCACCTCCACAAATTGTTATATGCCAGCTAAGCAGCAGGAGCTGTGTGTGTTCTCCTAACAACTGCAAGGTAAAACATGTTGGACTGTAGTATGCTCATTTTTTTGAGAAGCTATCTGGAAAATAGTAGAAGACACTACATCTTATTTCACATTTTCCAAGTGCATGCAGATGGTGAGTTATCAGGGCTCAGCTGTGTGTTCACAGCAGGACACAGCAAACTGAATGTGTGTGGGTCCCCCATGTAAAGAATAATATTAAAATCATACTATTAGGCTAATCAGCCATGCCTAAAACATTTTTGAGAAGATGTAATGCATTTGTGAGTGTACTATCTGAGAACATTGTAACTCAGTGAATGAGCACATAGAAATTATTTGCTGTAGCTGTTGAATTGCAAAACACCTGATATCAGTAATGGTTAAGAAGCTGGCATATGGAGCACTGAACAAATTTTTGGCTGTAGTTTTCTATCAGATAAACCTTAATTATTCCCAGGACAATGTCAGTCCAAATATTGAAGAACTTTGGCTTATAAGGTGATTCTCTTTTTACAGTGAATGTAAACAAAAATCAGTATCTGTAGAAGGACTGAGGCAGAGATGCTGCCGGAGTGAGAAGGAGGGTCGAGTAGGATCTGTGCTAGCTCTTACAGGCCTGTGCTCCCTGACAGATGGGAGCCAAGACTGGAGTCTTGCAGTGCTGAGAGACAAATCAGCTATCAGACTTCAGTGCTGCATGCTACGTGTTGTTTGCAAAGGCCACCACAGCACCACTGGGGCACTTCAATGGGTTGTCTTCAACATAGCTAAAAAAAGTACAAGTTGGAATTTTTCAAGCCCTAACTCTCATAAAAACTTGTATTTGATACATTATGTTTATACAGATCATTGTACTTAAATATTATGTTTCACTTCATGATACTTTTGGCATTTTCAGTATTTATGCAGTTATGGTTCACAAAATAAATATGATCTTGGAACTACTGGGAAGGAGCCATCTTGCTGATCCAATTCTGTATAAAATAGACCCATTCTACTTGTGCAACACTTTTTATAAGGAGAAAATTCTGGCTACATCAAAGATGGTTATAAGCAGCTGGAAGGGAGCTATAATTCCCACAGGCCTAATACAGCTTTGCTATGATCTGTGTCAATATATGTATGCCAGAGTGGGTCAAACAATATGAAATAGCTCAAACATTTGTCTTTGACACAAATAGAATAAGGCTGTTGTGTTATTTTTTGAAGGTTTTAAAATACAGTTAATAATCGCTATTACCGTGTCTCTTTTCACATGCTATGTTCAATTATCTCTGCAGTGAGAGAGTGAGGAGATCCTATTCCATTTTCCTTTCAAGGCATTAGTCATACACTTTCAGCACTGGAATTTTAGGTGCTTCTGATAAGTGACTTTCTGTTTTGGTCATGTTTTTCTTCCTTCTTGCATGTTAGTAAGAGCTGAATTGAATGTATCTCATCAGTTTTTATCTGCCTTCTTTTCAACTCTAATTCACCTTTGGTAGTGCTTAGGTCCAGGTGTGAGGACAGGACTATTTCTATAGAAATTGGTATCAGGCATTTATCTAGTTAGGGACACTTATTCACTGTGACTGTTTCTAGAAACCAGTTATAGTGTTGTCTGGCTCACAGTAGAGACTTCTTTAAAGATTGCTAAAGTAAACTAAAATAAAATATGCTTTATAGGACATTGTTATAATCATAATGGTGAATTTAAAAGAAGTAACCTTGTCACTGATCCCAGATTTCAATAGGAAATACCTGTGATCTTTGGGGATTTTAGTGTAATATTGCAGTCTTGGGCAGTAGTGTCTGAACAAATCATTCCATGACTGGAGTGTGAGTACATGCTGCATATTTAGGTGCACTTGAGGAGGGACAGGGTGTGTCCTTTCCCCTTTTTTTCATTTCTGATATTATGGTCTCATAAGGGTTTTTTCCAGTAAAACCAATAGGAAATGTAGGCCCTCTTCACTTGTTAAATGCAGGCTAGGTCTTTATTTTCCAGGGTGCTAAGCACCTTTTGTATTTGGTGACTCAAAGGTAACTGTGCTTGCTCAGCACCTCAAAAATGTGAGTCCTTACTGCAGGTAGGCACAATTGGAAATACTGGCTGTTTTCCCAGAAGGAATTGGGTTTAGCCCTGTGCAGAAGAGGAGAGTTTTTCTTACCCACTCTTTGTCCTCAGGCTCATGGGTGACTTATATTTATCTGTTATTGCTGGTACAGAATAACTCATTACAATGCAAGAGCCCAGTCTTCACGCTTCAGTCACTCTAAAGACTCCTCTAGTAAGCAGCACTGCAGCTCTTTTATAGTGAAGAGAGCTTTAAAACTATTTAAAGCTGTGAGCATATATGAAGCATCTTCCTTGAGAACCACGACTTTTTATAATGCTGGGGAAATGCTGCTCAGTTGCATTTGGTGTAGCGGAATCAGTAGCACTTGACAGCTGATTACTTACAGAAACTAAAAGAAAAATCTCATTCCTTTCTCTCTCTTCAGTATTGGTAAAAATTTGAAATGCACTCCACTAAACCAGAGAAATGAGGAAAGTCCTTGTAGAGAGGTTTCTACACTGGCTGGTAGATTTAGGACAATGATGTTGAGAGGGTGAATAACAGCAGCTGTATCTCCTGTAGCTTGGACTCTCTCTCTCTCCAATACTGGCACCAGCACTATTGTCATCAGCCCAACATTTTTGTCACAAAATATTCGGAAAAGCAAGACTAATGATCTAAAATTAGGGGATGCCACTGAGCCCCCAGGAAATCTAAGCAGTATGTATTAGCCATTTCAAAACTAGGGGTTATTTTTTTTTTGTAGCCTGTTACTTTATATCCTGCTTTGGAACACAGTTTAGGGACATCATAAACATCTCAAGCTCGATTTCATTAATTAATAAAGTGAACTAGAATGCCTGTATGAGGCTGCTATTCTGTGGAATAGCTGTCTCCCTAAAAATAATGGATTTCTGTGGACAGCATATATTGTTGACTTTGCAGCTTTTATAGATTTCCTATGCTGTAAAGATTAAATCTTTTCAGCTACTAGTCATTCACTTAATGGATTGCTTATATTGACAATGACTATTCCTATTTCATGAATATAAAAGAGAAATTAATTTGATAATTGGCTCTATTTACTGGCATTTTTCAAGTGAAGGTTAATATATCTTCTATAGATATTGATTTCAGATGGTACACAAGTATTGACCGAATTTAAAGTTCCCTGCCCTCTGCAGAGGAGGACTCTTCCAACTAGAAATAGTAAAGTGAATCCAGGAAAAACATACTATTTTAAATGAAACTGCCATCACATAGTTTCAGACAAATGTACTTGCAACTTCACTTACTATAGGATAGTACTTGTAAACAGATTGTCTGAAAAAAAAATAAAGAGCCTTTTCCTGTCAGGGCAGTATCAGGATGATTTTATTCATCTTCCTGTAAATGCAGGGAAGTCAGCTATTAATGGACTTATAATTTGGAATACATATGGAACATGGACTTATAAATAGAATTATAAAAGGCACTGTTGGTTTGTGTTTAGCATTATGCAGCAGCAGTAAGAACGTGGTATTTTGATCATCCAGAAGCAGTTTAGAGTCCGGGTTGTACTGTAACCAGAATGATGCAGCAGAGCTCAGTTGCTTTTTCATGCCAAAGTAAACTGTATCACATAAATGTATCTTGGACACCTTACCAATATTTATCACAGTCTCGATTGAGAAATGAATTACCAATTTTTGCTAAATGATTAAACATGACACATGTATTTTAGCTGGGTCTAGTTGTGTTGCTTGCTATAGGGGTTTAGTCTATGTTTTATGAGTTGGCTACAGTAAATCCAAATTACCTGTAATTTTTTTCTCTCAACATGGGTGGTCTTGTGCTGTGTTTGAAAATTAAATATAATTGCCTGTCAGACCATTGACATTGATGGCTGTCCTCTTCCTTTGGCAATTAGTAAAGGGGATTTTGTGTTTAGCTTGAGCTATGGGGTATGGCCAGACAAGCTGAGTTTGCTAACCTATTCTGCACCATGCCCCTGTCCAGGCACAGCTTTCTGGAGAGGGCAGCTGCTGGTGGCATGGCTGCCCTTCTGCTGGAAAGTGCTAGACTTGGGAGTGCCTTTTGGGGTGGATGTGTAAAACCAGCTGTTTCGGTGTGCCTGCTCCCTTTGCTCCTGGGAGGTTTTCTTACCATCCCCAAGTGGCTGTTACTGGTTGCCATGTCCCAGGAGCAGCGAGGACACACACGCCAGCAGGTGGTTCTGGTTCAGTAGAGATTTGTGTGGTTTTTGGTGTCTTCTTGGCATCAGGAAAGAGCTCCATAAGCTGCCCCATGACTTTGATTTGGCTTTCATTGAAACACATTAGAGAACTTTTTCAGCAGGTTATTTCTTCTCTCCTTCAATACAGATTGAAAGGCTTAGCATAACATATAGTGTGTAATTTTTACCAATATGGTGTTGGTGAGGATTACATGAAGATATCTTTGACTTCGTTTAGCATTCTCTTGAGAGATACTGCCTCATTACTTAGAGCTTGTTGTCCTTGAATACAGACTCCATTTACCGAGTATTAACTCTGACTTGAGTTTGGTCTAGCATGAAACCTTGATGCTGAATGCTGAATGTTCTAATAATTTTCTTCTGAGTTAACCAATTGAAAGAGTAAACACAACAGCTATAGTTAGAAAAATTTGGCAGCTCATAAAATAATATTTTTACTTCTGATACATTAGTTCCTCTGATAATTGAATAATCAAATCTAATTCTGCAGCTTTTGATTATAAAATTTATTTTAAAAACCAATTTCATAAAGTTTTCCATGTTGTGTATCTTGATTAAGATAAATTAATTGAAGAAGGGTTAACTCAGGTGTGGTTAAATTACTGTGAACATGGAATCTGACTTGAAGCAAAGATCTTGAGTATGAAGAGATTCACAAAAACACTCCCGTAACTCCTGCTCTCTTCTGGAGGTGTTGAATTCAAACACACCTAAACTCACCTGGTTTAGCTGCATGACCTGTGGGATCACAGCTGAAGACTGACTGTATGGCTGCAGGCATACTGAACATTATTATTTCATTAATATTTTGTCCACCAGTTTATAAATTAAGCATTTATCCTGTAGAAGCTGCTATGCTTCAAAAGATGATGGGGCTCAGCTTTGTCCTACTTTAGGCAAGAATTGTATTTGTTGCAGTGTAATTTTACCAATGGACCATTAATCTGGAGTTTTGTTTTATGTCTGCAGAATAAAGAACTCTCTGAACCATAGATCACACAACAGGTACTGACTAGTTTCCTTTGTTGGATACCTCCACTTGTACTAGATATCTTAGATATAGAGTTTTTGCTATGTTGTTAAAAAAACTTATGGCCTGAATTTTTTTGGACATGATGCAGTCCCTCACAGTGTTATGTTGGTATACACAAGAGTTTCTCTTAAAGCATGTCAATATTCACTCTGCTATTGAAGGTGCTGTTACAATTGTGGACTTTAATGGGGTATAGATCTTTCCCAGAATCTGAGAACTAAAAGACTGCATATAGCCTTGCCTGTCTTCGTTTTGGAGGTGGACAAGACATCAGATTAGGTAGGTCAGCACATCAGTAGGTATTGAACTAACCATAAAGTAGCCTTGGAATAATGGTTAAAGAAACATCGATTTTTTTAATGCTAGAAATATTTGTGCATAGGATGGATTTCCACATTTGCCCTTTACTGCCACATTGACAAAAAAATAAAAATCCACGCTTGTTTGTTTTTCATCAGGTGGAATTGTGTAGTACACACTAATATTTGCCACCTTGTTTGACCTTGTCCCAAGATATTTACATCTTGGAACCCATTTGAATTTTCTTGTTTTATTGGACTTTGAAGTATTTGGCAGTGAAAGAGCTGTTGTTGACATACCAAATATTACTTCTAGCTTTAACTGCTTATCATACTGTATATGCTGCATGAAAATGAGAAACATTTAAACCAGTTGACTTCATCTGTTCTTTTCAAGACAGAAGTATATTTATTTAAAGGAAGGAATAAACAGCCAAGGTTCAAAATACTGAGCCTAATACACCTGAGTAAAATAATAACAAACCCTTTCATAGGGATATTTGAAAACATCTGTGTTTGTGCTGAAATGCTCCTTGCCTTAAGAAAAAGAATAATAAACCCCACCAAAAACAAACCAGAAAACTGCAAAACCAAACTGACCTGTATGTCTGTTAAGATGTGGTCATTCTGAGCTGAACTTTTTTGTAACATGAATTAATGCCAAATCCTTCTGATGTCTGTGTATAGAAGAAAGAAGGATCATTATTTCTGCTGGCTTCTGGGTTGTTACATTATGTAGGTGTAAGTCTATATGTGTCTTTCCCTTTGCTTCCAAAAGTAGAGCTTAAATTAATACAGAAACCTTAAATTAATACAGAAACCGATATTCTACTTTTTTTAAAATCAAACCTTGAAAAGTTCTGGCCATGCTTTTGCTATGTGGCTACTGTGGTTCTGATTCATCTTTTGGCCTCTTGCCTCACCTACTGCTCTTGATATGTGTGAAGTTAACACTTGTATAAAATATGTTCTGCTATTTTGCCTGTACAAAGGAAGTTGCAAAGGGCTGTAAGAATCCTCCTGTCACCCAGGATTATGTGATTCAGATTTTTCTGATATGAGACTGAAGACCCAAATTTATATTTATAACTTTTTCCTAACTACTGCTATTTGTGTATATAGCACATTTTCAAAACAGTGATCATCTTGTAATATCAAAATATGAATCTCATGTATATCCAGTAAAGTGTATTGTGTAACAAAGTCTGTGATGACTACAAGAGTGAAACTTATAATGAGAAATCCAGCATTTTAGAAATCTGTGGAAGTGGGCCCACCAACTTCACAGAGTTTGTTTATATTTTAAAGGCCCAGTAGTAGTGACAGGAATTTGTGCATTAATGTGTTGACACATATGAGTTGTCAGTTTAGGGCACCAGTGAAATTCCTGCAAAACTGAGTATTAAGGTGGGCAAAGGTGCTAGAGTAGATCACAGAGGAAGCTGAACAATATTGCTTATTTCAGTAAGGGTTTGAGTGCTCTATACAGTCTAAATGACATTGCAACTGTGTGAGTTCCACCAAATCACTCAAAATTAGTATGGAAATGGAGACCTCTTCTGAAATTGCATAGCATACACCTTTATTTAAAAAAATGTTTGCAACTTTTCTTTTGAATGTCTGTATTTAAATTGTTCCATATCAACAGAATTGATGCTTATTCTCTGTATTTGAATGGCATTCAGGTACTTTTAGTCGTATTTATTGTTTGAATGATCTGCATCAACGGTGCTCGCTGCTTCCTTTGTAATTTGTTGCTGCAGGTGAATATGACTTTGAATCAGTCTTTTTATGTGAAGATAATATTTCTGAGCAATCTGAAACAACATTCAGCCATTCCAGCTATGGTCCCTGTATTTAAAACAGCACCTTCCTGATCTGCTTTGTCTGTTTTTCACTGTAAGCCTCATCATATGTATTTCTTGACATTGTTCTGGTACTTTTTATAATGCCTACACCTAGCTGATCCATGCAATTCTAGCTATGGTTTTAAGTTTACAATGCATTTGTGTTAAGAAAGCCAGAATCTCAGCTGGTGCAAGTTAGTATAGCTCTCCTGAAATCAATAGTGCTCTGCCAGTTTCTACTCTTTGATGATCTGGCCATAATAATGTAATATTACTGAAGAGATAACACAGTGAAAAGGAAGCATTATACTGATTCAGCTGGGGCAGCTATTAGATTGGAGTACTGCTGAGCACATATTGTCTAATATTCACCTAATGGCTGATATCCATTTCATGAGACCAAATTTTTAAATCTCGGCTAAGCGGAGTTAATGAAGTTAGTTCTTCAGTGTAGAGTGTGTGATTTTTAAAGAAAACTTCAGCTCTTTACCAAAATGCATAGTCTTCTGTTGGAATAAGATTAGCTGATAAGATTAGTATGTAAAAGTGAGTTTTGCCCACTTGTCTGCAAGGATCTGGCACCAAGGCTTTTTAGCTTTATTAACGCATTTGGAATTGAAAAGCTAATTGTATGAATGCCCTTTCAAAAATCCTAAGATGCTTCTATTGAAACTTTTATTGTGAGTAGCCATTCTCAGGGTGACTCAGAGTAAAATGCAGCTGGTTTACATGGTGAAGAAAACATTCAACATGTCTGGGCAGATCTCTATAATAACATATACCTTTGTTTCCTTTTGTAAATGGGAATATGCTCTCACACACAGTGTAAATTGCAATATCTTTAAAGAAAATGCTTTTAGGGATAAAATGGATATGAAAACAGAATAACAAGTTTCATTTCTAAATGTGCAAGGCTTCATAATATATTGTTCTAATTATACAAAATCATATTTTTCTCCCATTCTACAGAGAAATTAACTATAGTGGCTCTTTTAGGTAACTTTTTATAGCATTGTGATATCAAAGGCAGATAATATTATTATCTCTTCTTCAGTATGATTTTAAATAAATTGTAATCTTCATTTAATCTTCAAGTCAATTATTAATTGCACTCAAGCTTTTTTTCTCAGTTCACCTCTAATTTAATGACAGGCAAAAAGATGATTTAATTTTCATACTTTTATCCTTTAGCACATGCTAATGGTGAAGCCAGTGTTTTTTATTTATGATTTATTGTCCTAACATGACTACAATATACAGCAGTGCTATGCATATGCACTTGGGCAAATTGCTGCCGGCAGGAGCACACATAATGTCTGGGCTTACATGCAGGGTATTGGATGGAACTCTTTGGAATACCATCTGTGATTGCTCAGATATATCTTATCTTCAGAGTTTATTCCATAACTCTTTTCCTAAAGTTATAGTAAAAAGTGAAGTGACAAGTCTCTAAGTTAACTGCCTGCCAATGCTCTGATTTCTTTTGTCTTTTAAAATTGAGATAGAAAAAACAATATGTGAAAATAAACTTTGGGAAGCAGTATGACATTTTTACTGCTTTTTACTCAGTGTTGAAAATGGCACTTTCTCCTGGCCAAATGTACTTTGCAATGCTTGGAGAAGTATTTCACAATAATTCAACTGGCTTTGAGATGTGTGTTTTGTTTGGGGTTTTTTTTTCTGTTTATTTTAAAAATTTTTTCCTCATTGTATCTAATTCAAAAACTAAAGAGTTGTGCTTTTCAATTGCAGCTTTGTGTTTTATATTGAAAGAGACTTGTTTTCTGTTCACTTTTTAAAGAAAATCATACATGCTGAATGAGCATCTTGCAGTGTTCTCATAAAGCAGAGTTACAGATCACCCATATTTTCCCTTACTCTTTGGAGAAATAAACTGGATTAGCCTTTTCCTCTCTCATCAAATTCTTTTGCTAATTCTTCCTTGCTCAGCTTACATGCAGGGACAATGGCCACAAGTTCACCCTTCTTACTGCTTACCTGATCAGAATGCTGAATAGCAATGGAACATCTTGTAGCCTTCCACCTTCCCTGGCCAGCAATAAGTAAGTCCAGCTGCAGTAACATTTTGGGCAGTGTTTCACACCTGACTTCTTTCAAGAGACTTACAGACTCTAAGACAGTTGAGACCGAGGATCAAAAGCTCTTCTTGTGCTTTCTTTATCTATTAAGGCCTTTGTCTACATTAATTTAATGAAAAGATAGCTGGTAAGCTTAATTTTTTTCATTATCCTTGATAGTTCTTTCTGTTTGTAACATGCCTTTCCTGACAGTTGCACTAATAATAAGGAAGCTTGGATGGACATATGGATGAAATCACTGTGAAACAGGCAAGAAAACTTAGCTGAATGCTTTATTGGCCCCTGACAATCACTTTTACTTCATCTGTATAGAGTGAGCTGATGCATTTGACTGTAAAATTTCCCCTTTTACTGGCTGTTTCAGATACAATGTAGCCTGGTTGCTGAACTTTAATCTCTCAGAATTATTCAGATGTATTTTTTCATGTGTCTCAGAAATAGTAAACCTTAAATCAGAGTTATCCACACATTCAAAGAACAAAACCATACAAAGTTATTTGTAGTATATCTACTATTTGTTAATGTGTATTATCTTTATAAAATGAGGAAGGTTTTCTTTTCCAGCACCCTAGGTAGGGGAATGGTAACTACAAAAGAGGCTTCATACTTTATAATACTTTCAAACCATTGTGTATAACAAGTGGTGTTATGGCATATCAAACCAAGACAGGGTGATCCCCCTTCCCTTGGTTTGATATACTTTCAGCTTCTTTAAAGGCTCTTGAGATCAGGACCTCTACAGAGCCTTTGAAGCTTGTGTTTCTCTTTCACTAGAAAGTGAAGCCTTGGCTTTTAATGGCAGCTCAGCAAATATCTCATCAATATTTAAAGTGTCAAGTGTACCTCTGTTAGAGGTACCAATCACAGATCAAAGATAGTAGCACCGAGGTGCAGCATTTCCTTCAAAGATCTTCACAGCTGAGCTTTCCCTTTTGTTGGAAAAGAACTTTTTAACATTCATTGCTTGCATGAGTCTTAAACATGTTGTTTGACAACTGTGGGGAATTAAATGTTTTGTTACCATAGCCAGTAAGGATGGTACAATAGTTTTGAATAATCCTTTGGGCTTGTTTAAGAAAGGAGAATGCTTGGAAAGCCTTTTGCTGGCTGTTTCTACCTTTCTTCAGTTGAACAAAATCTGTTGCAGTTAATGGTAAAAATGTCATGCTATTTGAAGAGGTCAAGAAGAATTCAAAATGGATGAAAGTTTAGTGACAGTTACAAATAAGTTTGTAGGATGATAGTTCTTTTTTGCCCTTTTCTCTTTCAGTGAGGATTTAGGATGGTTTTTCCTTGTATTTTTTTATATCTTCTGTTGCCTTCCTTCTACTTACTATGTAAGGCTTGTGAATATGGCTGTGAAAGCTAATTTTTGTTTCTCTTCCAGCTCTTACTGGGTTGTTTTGTTTCTAACATGACAGCGATAATTACAGTAATAAGGATTCTTACCAAATCACAAATTTACTTCAAAGAAGCCTTGTAAGCATTAAGGCTCTAGTGGGTTTTCATGTATGGGTATTGTATCTGCAGCAATCCTCATTCACACCTGTCAGCACTCGTAGTACACTGGTGTTTGGGTTCTGGGTGAGCATTTGTTTGGCTCTCGTTTGTCTTTAGAGACATTTTTTCTGGGACCCCTGTTTCAGGGAAGAGGGCAGGATTTTGCCCTAGAGTAACAACACTGCAACTGTTTGGGAGGAAACTTTCCGAATGACATCAGCTAACATTCAATTCTTCTGTCCTTTTTCCTTGTGCTGGAGATGTTCTGTGACTTTGTTTAATGAATGTGGCAAGGCTATAAGTAAAACTGGCAGTGGAAATGCTGGTCCAGTGCTATGAGCTGCAGACCATTTATATCCTATCAAGACCATTGAATTGGCTGTATGCCCAGGAATAGCAAGGAGTCTTCCTGCTCATGGCTGCATCCTGCTTTTGGAAGAGGATTATATGTAAGCTGACAGCACAGCATAAAAGTTACCTAAGTTAATTTTCATTGTGAATAAACTCTGTGCCTTAAAGTGTCCAGCTGTGATTTGATTTGTTCTAGAAGTGGAGAATCCACCATCACTGGTGGAAGACTGCTACCCTATTTTCTTTTACCTGGCAGTTGAGATCAGCAATTTATTTTAAATTAGGATTTACCTCTCAGCTTCCAGCTGGGGCTTGTGTTGTACCTCTGCCTACTCAACAGAAGTAGGCAGAGATATCCTATAATTATTTGTTCCTAGGTTTATTACCCTATGTTTGACCATGTTAAAATTAATATAATTTGTGCCTTGTTCACTACAGTGATCTGAGCTCTTCTCTTCATTACCAGCTTGTGCCAAAATCCTCTTTGCTTGTCAGCTTAATAGGTAAAGAGTCTATGCTTTCCTATGGGGACTGATAAAAATGCTAAAGAATTCTAATACAACCAAAATTTGGTCTCTGTGGGAGTTCAGAAAACATCTACAATGGATTGTCCACTTGCAGTTGTATTTTGAGTTCTGTCAGTTAATAAATTTTGATTATTCCACTGATCTTTTCTGAATTTTTATTTAAATTGACACACAAGCAGCTCTAACATGACCTGTGCCTGTGTCTGAAGTCATATTAACTCACTCCCTCAGGTCATACCACTTGTATGGAGTACTTTTAAAGTTACAAGTACTCCATTATTTTTAATAGTTTTCTTTAGGAAGTTCCCTGAATTTCATGAGCTACCAGGAACAAAATAAGCTTTTCTCCAGCTCTTGAATCAGAGTTTTCTATTTTTGCTGATCTGAAAAGAAATCTGAGTGTGTAGCTTCTCAGTATTACTTCCCTAAATCACTTCTGGTTGGTAGTATATTTTCTCGACAGTATTGAATCGTATTGGAATTCTCCCAAATTCAGAATGAAACTAGTTTGTGAGCCTTTCAGTGCTGTTTGTTTTTTAACAGCCTTTCTACTATATTAATCTATTACTGTACTAATACTGCTGTTAGAATGCATTTTGTTGCTCATGTACTTTGAAAAATCCTTATTGTCCTTAATTGTGTCAGCCATTGATTTCTCATTGACAATAGCCTCAAGCATTCTAGCAATCTCCTGACTCTTAATTTATATTAATTGCTATCAATGTTCCCTTTTTTACTTTAATTATTTATTTTTACACATGCTTTTACTTTTCCTGTAAGTCTTTTTCCACTAATGTTGATTAATTTTTCCTTGATTATGGATTTTGTGGCATCTAATGCAATATTTTTAACTCTTAGCAGTTATCATAGAAATGATTTAATGGTTCTTCATATTTAAAAAATGGTTTCAACCACACTATATTTCATAGTCATGTGAATTTCAATGTCTAGATAAATTTTACTTATTTTATTCAACTTGTGGTCCACGTGATGGTATTTATTGTTGAATAATAAAGAAAAAATTTAAAATGAGAAGCCAGTATATAATTTTCTTAAAGGTCTATAGATGTGATCATCAGTATTTTGATATGACTGTAGGTTAATATTTAACAGTCTTCAGAAAGCCATTATTTCAAGTGGTTTGAACTTCGATCTTTCAGCTTATCATACTCAAATATGTAAGTGGTTCTTTTGTCTAAACACTGAACAAAATATGTATTTTAACCCTCCAGACAATATCCTACACATATTAAATATCCATAAGTACAATATTTTATTAATACCAAGGTTACTACTTATTTTACCTTATAAAGGGATAAAATAGAACTGTTGAGAAGTGTTTGCACTGATGTTGTCTAAATACCAATCTGCAGAGAATATGTTTATAGCAGAAAATTAAAAGGTGTTTCTGTATCTACCATTTTGTTTTGATATTCATTAAAAAAAAAAAGAATTTTTGTTCTCAATGAAACACTACAGATAATTTTTTAGTTAAGAGGAGATAAGGAACAGACACATTTGAGAACCATTATTAAGGAAGATGCATTTGAATGAGAGAAGTAGTCTTCCCTCCATGAAAGCTATTCATGTCATTTCTGTACTAAAGTTCCATTACCTTAACAACCAGTAACTCAGCAGGAGGTTTTAGTAGGTAGAGGTCTCTTGCAGCTGACCTCCAGCTGCAGTGACAGAACATCACTGATGGCCCACAGACTAGTTAGAGTACTGTAAAACCAGAAGGTAGAGTGTGACAGAATGTATTAGCAGTGAAAAGCTATATCCCCAAGTAGTGAGCCTGGATGCTACAAGAGTGTCACTCATTCAGAAACAAGTAAAGTGTTATGTTAAAGAATAAGTCTACATATACAATCCCTAAAGCTTAAGGAGGGGTGAAGGTTAGCATGGCGATAGAAAAACAAGAGCGCACAAATCTGCACAGCTTTTAAAATAATTTCGTTTTCCCTCCCCTTCCACTTTTTCTTCCATTCATCCCTTCCCCAGTCTGCCTTTAAGGAAAAATATAGAAGAATTTAAACACAGGGATCTAATATAAAAGCCCTTTCATGCAAAGAAACAGTGCATCTGTATTTATATTGTTTCTACTCGTGCTGGCTAGTTTTATATTTTCTGATCAGCGACTGGCACTGCAACCAGTACACCAGTTACTTTTAGGACCAGCAGTGGTCTGTCAGGAGGTCCTGAATCATTGATTTTTTGCTTGTATATTCTAATTGCTGTGTCAATCTGAAATGCAAGATGACAGCCAATAAGCAAAAGGACTGAACTCCTACAGATATAACAAAGTAATTCAGATGATTCTGATGTATCCAGAAAACACTAAAATCCTTAAGAAATGAGAAATATGGTAACATTTCTAGAACAAACCCACAAACTTTATTCTTCTTAATCCATCTTTTCTTACCATTATTGAATCTGCTGGTTACAAGATTATTATGCAAAGCTGCCAAATCCTATATGGAAACAATATGTGAGTGGGCTAAAAACATATCTTGGGGTGAGGTGCTGGGGTGCAACGTCAAGCTAGAGTCC
>WBNO01021188.1:166440-197481 GCA_013400575.1 Peucedramus taeniatus | reverse complement strand
ATATACAATATATTATATTAATATTATATATGATCTTATTAATATAATATGAATATATAAATATATAATATTTCAAGCATAGGCTATTTTGACCAGATAATTTATTTAATCTTGGAATCTACAAGCTTTTATTTAATGATGATTCTGTAAAGCCAGGTATTGTTTGGGATAGTAGCCCTTAGTGAATCTGGGCCTTGGCTTTTGCACTTGAGTTTTTTTTTTAGCTCTGCTGAAGGTTTCTACTGGGCTACTACTCTAAGTCAGGGGTTTACAGCTCCACTTTCTGCTGTGCTTACCATGAAAACTGTGATTATTGTTGTTACAGCTTGTGTTTGCTTGCAGAGGAAGTTTGTTCATTTTCATGTGTGGAGTCAAACCATTGTATCAGCTCAGAAGTGAAGGAGGCCTGGGGACAGAGCTTACCACAGCTCTGAAATGTCACCCTTTTCATTTGCTGGGTGACAGGCAATGTAGTTTACAATTTCAGAATATCCTTGTGATATTAAACCTTTATCAGCTTCCTCCTAGCAACTAGACAGAGAATCTCATGAATTCTCAGGTCATTCTTTGTACATAAGAATGTAATTTTGACTGAGTCCAGTCTCCAGTGCTGAGCTAGTAAGGCTGTATGTCAAAGGGAAGGAAACTTGATATACACTGGCATCAACAGAAGCAAGCTGGGTGATCTGGAATTTGCCATGGTTCTGTAATGCCAATTTTAGGATGATTTACCTGTATATTAAAACACATTGTTGCTTTATAGAAAAATCTTCTGAAGGCAGAAGTTCTTTCTGTAGCTAGACAGGGGTTGGGAGGGATAGTTGTTTAAATGTGGAATGTGGCTGCTGCTGAATCTGTTGGTCTTGACTCCTCCAAGGAAACAATATTGTTGTGAGGGTAACCTGGCTGGCTGTAGGATTGCAGAGTTTTGGTGACAAAGGAATGTGACACACATTCTTGAACCTAATCCTAGCTTTAGCCTTCTGCTCCCATGAGATTTAGGGTCAAAACTAGTTAAAAACTGATCTTTGCAGGCAAAGGAGTGTTTTTTCATGCTTGTCAACTAATTTGATTAGTGTGGAGTTCAAGATTTCCTTCTGATTTTCTAGGAAAGTTCTGGCAAAGGGATAAAACCTGGAGTTTGATCTCTTGCTATATTTCAGTATCTATTGCTTTATTTTGTGTACAGTTCCAAGGGAAACAAATAGGAGATTTCCCATAGAAATCGAAAACTGTAGGGTTTTGTTCTGGAATGAAAATGAGTGTTTCCAATACTTGGGCAGACCTTGGCAAGCAGCAGCGTGGTGCAACTCACTGCTGTGAGTGTTCTTCATTGATACAGAGCCAGTTAGAGTGGCCAGTCATGTGGAAGGAACAACAAGGGAGGGAGTCTGAGCCTTCTGTTTGTGCTTAGAGCCCTGCTGTGGCTTGTACAGGCCAGCAGCAAAATGTTTAGAATCTGGATGTGTGAAGATTTTGATATGACAGTTTCTACAGCATTGAAATGCATCAGAGGAACAGCACCAGCATTCCAAATACTTGTGATTGGTTTTTGAAATAAATTTGGTAAGTGGTTTGCAACGTGTGGAATTCAGGTTCTCTGTCCCAGGATGGCTCAGAAGTCCCAGCCCTGTGGGTAGATATAAAATACCCTTATCTTCTTTGTTTCCTTTCTGAAAAAAAGAGTGTTTTGTTAGTGATGACTGGGCAACACTTGACAAGTGTTTGCAGTATAGGGCTACAAAGGACTGCTCCAACTGTCTGAGATGAGGTGCATGACATCTGACAGAGCTGTTGAAAAGGAGGGCTGAGGAGGAAGGATAAGCTGGAAAGTTTTATTATGAAGGAAAACTATCTAGTACAATATGTGACAATTCACCCAGAGCTTTGTTTTAGAATTTGTCTTTGGGAGTTCCCTGCCTTAATGCTTAACACTATGTGACATTATTTCAGGTTAATGTTAACAAGCTGTTGTCAGCCTTCCTGAGAAGACAGAACTGTGCCTCTCATGCAGGGCCTTTTTCTTCTAACCAAAAAGGATGGGGAGCAGTGGTAAGTTCTGGTATAAACCCTTCTTGGAGCACCAAAGTCAAATTTTCTTTGCTGGTTTATTTATATTATTAAAATTTTTTAGTTTCCCCTTATTTTGACACCAACAGATTCCAAAACAAGTCAACAGCCCTGGCATCCAGGTTATCCCATGGTACCAGGGGAGGAAGAAAAGGAAAGATGTAAAATAGGATGATGTCTGATGTGTGAAACCCCTGCTACCCTAAAATTTAGAAGAAATTTGAAGATAAGATTGGTAAAGGAAAACCAGCATATGGGAAGCTGATAGCACTGTAAGGGGTAGGCTGTTTATAAACATCACCTTGAAGAGAGAAAAGCCAAATCCAGAGTTTATAGCTCAGCAGGCAAACAGAAGCTGCTAGAGCTACTGAGACAAGTAGGTTTAGTCCTCACTTTGCTCTGCTCCTGACAACTCACACCCCCTCCTACCTCCAAGTGATCTGGGATTGTTGGCATGGAGATTCAGAGGCAGAAGAGGCATCATTTAAAGCACTCATAAATGAAGAACAAAGTGGTTGAGTGTTTTCAATTTGTAGCAATGGTCCTCCAACTTTTAACTGTACACAAAAATAAAATAATTTAATGTACCATCTAAACAGTCTCGCTGGACTAGAGCTAAAAGTGTTTATGCACAAGTATGTTTATCACTAAGATTGCAAAATGTTCTACCTGGCGCAGTCTGTTCTTGGTGTTCTTGCCTTTTTAGCCATCTCAAAGCTGGAAGACAATGATGTTCTGACAAACAGACTCAGACAATGTAAGTTTGACTTCTTGTTGTGATGGTATGAAACTGATATGAAACTTTTGAATATGGGGTGGTATTCACATGCCCTCTGAACAGAGAGAGACACAGCTTCCTCAGGATTTCTCCTGAGAGAAGCAGAGAAAAGAATGATCAAAACAATTCTTCTCTCATTTGCTGCTCCTGTGTTTGTGCCCATGTGGAATGTGTTCTGGAGATTGTTTACCTGAAGTGAGTCCTTGACTGGACACTGGTGAGGTTGTCTGGACTGATTGGCCCAATTAAGGCCAAGCTGTGTTGGGACTCTGGAAAGAGTAATGGGTTTTATTTAGTATCTTTTTAGTATTCTTCAGTATCTCTATCTCTTTAATATATTATAGTATTAATGTAATATAGTAATAAAGCAATTCTTCAGCCTTCTGCACCAATGGAGTCAGATGCCAATCATTCCCTGTGTCAGAGTTCTGTGCAGATACAATAGGGAAGGATGTGTGAAGTGAATCCTACGTCTTAACTTTTGAGGAAGTTCTGGAAGTGTTGGTTTTTTCTGAGATATATATCTCTAAACAACTGAAAAACTAAGTCATGGTTTGGATTTTATCACTTCTCTCCAATGCCTTTCCTAAATAGCATTTAAAAAAGTAGAATTTCATTAATACTGTACTAATGGCAGAGTCCCACTTGGTAACTCACAGCTACATTCTATTTTAGAAATGAAATTCTAAAATCTAAAAAAGAACACTGACTTTGGCTAAATCAGCCTTGAATAACTACTGCTGAAGATACATTTCTTGCAAGTTCTAATCTAAGTTGGGCTTTTTATTCCCCTTGAATGCCTTTTTGACTGCATGGGAACGGGGCTTTACTTTTGCTAGAAGCCTACTGTTTCTAGCTGCTTCTTTTATTTTTAGATTTTTGTCTAAATAATAAATTGTGGTTCTAATAGCATTCGAATTTCTGAAGTGGTAAAGCATTTGTTCACTAATGAGAAAATAGAAGGCATTGAAATTTGCCTATTGCTTATTAAAAAAAATCATCCTTGCTGCTATTGCTAGGAGGAGAAGTAATAATAAATAGATAAAAATAATTAAGCTATAAAACTATCCTGATAATGATAACCAGATTGTGATATCTTGTTGAATTACCTTTACTAGTGAACTCTAAGTCAAGCTCTGAAGCAGCTTCAGGCTTTCACTCTTCAAATTATATAGACTAGACTGATCAAAATAACCAGTGAAACTCTTCAGACTTGTTCTGTAAAGTGGTCTGGAAATTCCTGCTGCAACTGAGGGGTTTTGCTTTTGCTATAATTGACCAAAGAAAAGCTAAAAAACTCTGAGCTGGTACAGAAATAGCAAACAAAGCAATGTGCTGACCTTCCCAGGGAATGTTTGCAAGCCAACAGGCAGGGGCTCGTGTCTGTGAAGTGCTTCAGGTCCTGAGGCACAGTGGAGGTGCCAAGGTACTGGCCTCTGATTCCTGAAGGAAATGTAGCTTTTTATTTGGAGCTGGAATCTGACTTGGTGTATTGATGCCTTAGGAGGCTGACTAGAACATAGGGTAGACAGTGTTAAAGGAATAAAGGATTTATTAAAAGGCCTTCAAAGGATACACCTTGGGCAGTGCAAGAGCATGGCTGTAGCTCCACCCAAGATGGACCCTGGGTCACAAGTCTTCACACTTTTATAAGTTTTGGTCCATTTCCATATTGGGGTTAATTGTCCAATTACAGCTCCAGGTTATGCAGTCCCATCCTCCCAGTCTGCTCTCCTCAATTCACTGCTGTTGATACTTTTTTGGGCCTGAAGCTGCAACGGTGTCCTTGGTTCCAGGGCTGGAAAAGGATTGTTTTGTCTGATTAAACTGTGAGGAGAACTTGATAACACTTTATGTGAAGTTCAGAGTTACACACGAATGCAGTACAGAATCTGGAAAATATGAAAGCTGAAAGTTAAGGCATCAATATGTGGAGAGTGAGACTTTTTTGCTTTGTCTTCTACAGGTAACACTCTCCCAGTGAGGCATGAAGCTGTTTCAAATTAGATACATGAATCTATACAATATAAGCATTTGCTAAAAGTCACCAATTCACTGAGGACTCGCTCTCTTATGCTGACATTTATTGGCTGTTTTTTCAATAAAAAGCAAGAACAGCAGTGCACTGGCAGGGAGGCATGGGAATTTTGCTGCTCATACCCCCAAAAGGAAGAGAAGGAAGGAGCAGGACAAATGACTGGGATGCCCATGAGTTCTAAGCCTTAGGGGCAAAGAAGATCAATGGTGCCTGATGAAATTTCCTCACTTGTGTGACCATGACTAACACTTTGAGGTGCTCTGCACTGGGTTATTTGAAAGTAGTGGGTAGACACAGAGATAAAATACCTCCCTATTTGTATTTTCCATCTGATTTTCCATCTCAGCTTTTTCATTCACTACCACCTTGCCCATTTCAGTGGAAATCAAACTTAATGCTAGAATCTACTTTATCGAGTCAGTGCTGATTTTTGCCAGTTAAACAAAATGAAATTGAATATTCCTGGCACTGAAACTGTGGGACTGATTATGGAGCTTGTTCCCCCTGTATTTGCTGCAGACTACAGGCATGCTTTCTCTGTGCCCTCATTTTCCTAGTTGCAGGGGGGATAGCTGGAATGAGACTGCTGCCCTGGGGTGCCTGTGAACCTCACTGAGAGATTCTTCAGAGAATGTCTTCAACACCCTAATTAGTTCTCTGCAGTATCTTTTTTTAGAAGACTAACATCCTGGGTCATGGTGCAAAGGCTCCTTGCCCGTGGTGTTTCTAAAATATTTCAGGAGTTTTAATTAGATGCCTTCCTAACTGTTGAGAAGATATTCCTTGACAGTCAAATTTTCTGGGAGTGCCATCTTAAGGCCAAGACCTGTGATCCCGGCATCAGAGGAGATCTGAGCTGATTTCTTAGAAATCCTGTTTGAGTAGGAATTTAAGGCCAGTCCTCCACGTTGCCTTATGCTGCAAACAGTGGAGTTAATGGACAGAGAACTCTTTCAAATTCCATAAAGAGCTGTTGGGGACATATTGGGGTATCAGCAGTAAAAAGCTTGGTTAAAAGTCATGCTTGCTGCAGTCTTTGTGGTGAATAGATGCTAGCAGGAATTTGTGTGGTGTAGCTCCCCAATATTTTTGCTATGTGGTTTCTTCCTTCATCTCAAAACACTCTCAAGGCTCACCCTGAACTTTTGAAGTAATAAAATAATTAATAGAAAACCCAGAGAAAGGCTGTAATGGAATTCTTTGATCTTTGGGTGTTCAATCAGTCAGAACCTTCAGGAGCAGAAATTACCACTGTAGGGAAGAGTGTGTGTATATAAGTATACATATATTCTAAATATATGTAGTTTTCTCATTATGTCAGCTGAAGGCACTGATTTGCAAATGAAATTTGGCAAGCAGACTTAGCACTCTGTGCAAATGTACTGGCTAAAAAGCAAAAGGGGATTTTCTATACTCTTTAGGGCATCACACTGGGATGGCCAGGGTAGGATGTGCTAATTTAGTTTATTTGCCTCAAATTCTGACTTTTAAAACTGACAAAGCAGCAGTTTCTCTTCAGGAAAAGTTAGGACAGAGATCCAATAAAAGCCTAAGGATTTTTGACATGAAAACATGAGCTACCTGTGATAACCTATCCAAGTACCCATTCTTCAAATGTATCTGTTTATTCTATGTATGGTTGCTCTGTAAGTGTGATAGTAAGGAAATAAAAGAAATATGTTCTCCAAATAGTTTAGTATGTCTTAATTTTCACCAATACATCTTTGCACTAAAAGCAATTACATAGGATTGATAAATGCTTTTGCCTTTATAGAATAATTATGGAACATTCCAAAGGGATAATAAAAATAATTTGTTATTTTATGGAACAGTTTAAACTGCAATGGCTAACAGACAACTTAAGCATATGTACAAATGAAAGAAACATTTAATTTTACAGCTCACTGTAGCTGGGGGATTTCTTAGCACTCTATACTCAGCTCATAAAACTTCAGGTGTTTCTCACTAAAGCAAGTTTGCATTTTCTTGCAGTTCAATGAGTCTCAGCAGTCTTCCAGTACTCTCAAAATAAAAAAGAATTTGTCTCAATAAAAAAAATGTCAGAATGCCTTAAGGCTCAAGCTTGTGTTAGAGCTTTATGATGGCCTGACTTTACTTTACTGGGACATTGTACACAGGCATATTAAAAGACAAGTTCTGTCTGAAGAACACAGGCGAAGCTGCAAAACTGGATTGACTTGTCAGAGGTCACAGAACTTGTCAGCTGCCATGCCAAACTTGGCATTTCTTGAGCTCAAATCCAGAAATGATCAAGCTGAGATATGTTCAGAAAATTTCGGGGGCTTGGCCTTTTATCACTTTTTTTTTATTTTCAGAAAAGACAAATCAGAAGTGTGAAGCTTCTCCATATGTGTGGGTCACCAAACTGCTCTTACCATCAGTGCAGCCAGGCATGCTGCAGGAATCTGTGCTTGCATTTGTGTTTTTTCTTCTGCAGCTTCCAAGGAGATTTACTGTGGCCCTTAGTGGTGGAGGAGCATTTAATCTACACTTGCTGATTCCTCTTTGGGTAAATTATCATGGGGAAGGAAAGAAGGGATCTTAGATTAACTTTAAATATTATGGAGATGGGATCATGGATTTAGCTTCTGAGTTCAAAAGAACAACAGGGAATTTGTCTTCAGTGGACAGCAATGAATTCAAACTATTCCCTGGTCCTGGTCATAAGCAAAGGCCAAAAAGTGTTTCATGCTGAATGTTAAACCTTACACATTCCCTGGGTTCTTTCCTGTTCTGAACAGATATGAGTAAGCAGTGTTAAAAGCTCTAGATTTTTTGTCAAGACATAAATACACATTTAACAGTACACATAGAATGATGCAAAGAGAACCTTTCAGTTCTGGATGCTGATCTAGAGTGTAGGTTGGATAGATTTCATGTGCATTTTGTGTTCCTGAATCCTTTTGGGAGAGGGAATATGTGTGATAGAAAATCCAATTTATTCAGAGCCAAAAGATGATAACCTTGAAACGTTTTATTGAGGCATTTTGCTTAGCTGACATAGATGTTTCTTTCATGAGCAGATGTTCCTCAAACTCTGCTCAGTTATGTTTTCATTGTGGCAGATAACTGCAGCCTGGAGGGGGCTGATGTGGAACCACTGAGCTCTCATTTCTAAGGAGTTGAAGGCATGGGTTCTAGCAGTAAAGTCACCAGAACAGCTGAGTTGAAAAATTACTTCTGTTGGGTTTTTTTCATGTATTCGACCTGGATTCACTATTAACAATAGACAAATGCTATAGCAGGAAGAAGGAATAAGGGCACTCACTTATAGTCTCTACTAAAAATCAATAGATTCTACATCTGAAATCCAGGCTTTCAGTTTAGGTTTTTTCTTTTCTTTCTAGTAGATTAGGATGTACTTTTTATTATTCATCTCTGCTGCCTTCTTCTTTCTGAAACTGAAAACCATGTTCTCAGAGGTGTTTGAGGACAGGATGTGACTAGCCATATTAAGGGTGTGAAGAAGACACATTTGAGACTTGAGCTAAAATAAAATAACTAAACTCTTTTTAAATGCTGCATTTCCTGAAGACTTGCTCTGGAGTGGTGAAGTGCTGTATTCCATTTTACACAATGAGACCTTGCTAATTTTGTCAGCATATGTAATCAAACAAGAAGGAACTTGCAAATTATTCATCCTTGACACTCTGTTGAAAGTTTGGAGGGGAAAAATCTCCAGCCTGTTATTGAGTTTACAAAACCTAGAAGTGAAGCTATCTGGTCACACCAGAGTCTAATAAGTCTTGGACACTAAACAGCTCTGGGAGAAAGGAGGTCAGGTGAATAACTAGCAAGTAATACTTTCCTAACTCCTGTTAAGTACAGGAATTTCAATATCTGGCCTATACCTTCCTTTTCTCTCCAGTAAAGGTAGTTACAAATTATATAGAATGTTATTTTCAAGCCATCAATACAAATACAAACATAAACTGAAAAGAATCAAAATAATCATGTAATTAGGAATGTATGTTATTTTCATCAGTAATTCTGTGCATGAAACTATGTGTGTATGTAACTGGGTTTAACTGCAGGCATTAAAATAAAAATACTGCTATTGCTCTTTTTCATGTAGAACTCCCTCACGCTTTCAAAGCTCTGGCATCTGTGTACCAAGGACACTTAAAATAGATATTTTAGAATTTACTTGCTGACTTACAGCCTTGTGAGCCAGTGTCCATTCCATAAGGGCAGGAGAACAAGGAACAGTGTAGTTGGAAGTAACAGCTGGTCCTTGGAGGAATTTCAAGCGATTTGAATGTACAAAGGAATAGGAAGATGCAGTTGAGAAATTTAGCCTTGTACTCTGATTTATGGTTCATGAAGTCTGTTTTTGAAAGGACTTACACTTTTTCTCCTGTGCAGAAACAGCCAGAACTTTGATATGAGTATAAAAATACATGAATCCAGTCTGCTTTCCTTTGTCCAGCTTGATAGGCACTGAAAGCAGCAACTGTGAAGGAAGTGCTACTCAGTCTTGGATTGTAGAATGATCAGGGCAGATGGTAACTTCAGGAGGCTGAGCTGCCAGATTCTAACCTGTCAGTTCAGAGCATGGGCAAGCTGCAGCTTTATAGAGGCTTAACACTGCCAAATTTGAAAGATTTTATAGGGCTAAATAAGAAACATTCCTGACAGCTTGATAATTTTCAGTCTGTGCTCAAAAGCAGATGGATATAAAAGCTTTTAGACTTAACAGTTGTTTAAAAATGTTGACAAAACAGTGTTTTTGCATTGAGCAAATAAACTCTTCCTGTATGGCTGGAAGAAAAATCCCCAGTCTGAGACAGTTTTTGTGGGAAATGTCATCCAAAACTACTTGGGACAGGCAAAAGTGATTACATGAGGTCTTAAACACAGAAAATGTTGAGTTGCTTTAGCTATTAGTGCTGGCAGTTTGTGCTGTGACAGGCACAGAGCATAGGGAACCTGGCATGGCAAGGACTTGCATCTCCTTGTCGTGCTGGCTGCCAAATGTGCTTTGCCAACCAGCCAGCTTTGGCTGTGCCTTGGATTCCTGGCTCCCAATCCATGCATGGCACCAGCTGTGTATTAGAGGGAGTCTAAAGAAAGACTAAAGAACAAGTGAGGCTGAAGTTTGCCTTTACATCCTACTCTGCCTTTTTCTGTGAGAGGTTCCTGCAGCAGAAAAAGCTGATAATAATGAGCCAGGTGGTCATTTGTAACTGAGCCCCCAGGTTGCAGAGACACACCAGGGAGGCTGGGCTCTGCTCCAGACAAAATGCCTCCTTAGCTTGATGAAGGTTGAGGGTTAATTAGAATCAATTATTAATTATTGTAAATTAATAATTTGCTATTATTGTTCTTAATTAATTGTCAATTATTGTTCTACTGGACAATAGCTTGAACAGTGTTCATGGGGATTGTTTTGGAAGGGTCTCTAATGAATGTATGAGAAGAAATAGCTGCTGTTGAAATGTGGGGCATGATCTAGGACAGGTCTAAGGCAGCAAAGGGACTCTAAGATTGGAGTAGGAACCTGTGAGTTCTTCATGGTGACACCTGTGTGTTGTTACTGGCTTCTCCCCTAGACTAGAAGAGGAGCAGAAAGTTTCAGGATGAAGGTTGGTGCAGGTGGGGAGAATATAGGGATGTGAATCCATTTTTTCAGTGTTGGACCAGTTTGTACAATACTTTTTCTCATGCACTCACACATATAAACAAGTCTAGCTTCAATCACTTGCACCCTGCTTAATCAGATGTCCAGTAAACAACCTAAATATGCCAAGTAGGCTAAATTTTTCTTGGCTTCAGCTTTGTAAAGAGGTTTTCACTATTGCCCTGCACTTTTGGCATAGTACAAGCAGGTTGCAGCCAACGTTGCTTCACTTCATGCTTTCATACAGATAAAAATTCAGCTATCAGCCTCTTTAAACCCATGTTATTAGCTGCCCTTTCCAATTCCATTGTTCTTAGCAAGATGGGATCCCTGGAGTATTCCACTGCATCTTTGATCTGGAAGTTTTTGGCCCTGAGGCTTGCTTTCTGATGTTTTAGTATCTGGTCAATTTATACAGAAAAAAACCTAAAGATAATCACAGGGTGAAATAGTTTCCTGCTATTAAATAATGCATTACAGCATTTTATTTCTCTGATGCTATGTTTTTGTTTATCTTCAATTTTCAGTTTGTTCTGCAGATGTGTTTCTTCATTGTCATGAAAATCATTGTTCTCAGAGATCTATGTGCAAAGCAATGTGTAAATGGTCTGTTTGCTAACATCAAAGTAAAAAAAAATAGGTTATTAATTTTCTTTATATTGAATTCTGTGTATTCTTTCATGCCTCTGCTTCTGTTGAGTGCTTAGAAAATGAGTTGTTCCACCTAAAATATTATATGGTAAATTTTTCTACTTATATGGCAGGGAAGTTGAGGACACTTTCCTAACATAAAAATTGGTGTCAGCAAGGTCCAGTCCTTTCTGTTGATCTCATGACTTGCTGGTTGCCTGGTCTATGGGGTTTTGACATGGTCTGTAGCAAAAATGTGTCAAAACACCTGGAATCTAGAAAATCTTGGAGTTCTGTGCAATTCTGAAAAAACATGATTGCTCTTCATACTTTAGTATGAAAAGCTGCCAGGTTCCAGCCCTCGAGTGCATTGCATTTTCAGAGACACTGGTCAGAAGCCTTTGAATGAGCCCTTTTCTACCTGGTGGTAAACTGCAGCATCAGAAGGAAATGTGTAGTTAGCTGTAGTTAGCTGTTGCAGGAAGGTAGAAAAATTATAAAGAAAGGCCTCATAAGACCAGGCCTGCTCTATCAGTAGCTGGTCTGTCATTTCTTCTAATGGAAGCTAGTACTTTGCAAGTTCCCATGTGAGAGCAATCCTGGTGTGAGCAGTTTGTTAGCATAATAATCTATTCCTGGGTAAAAAAACAACTTGCACCTCTATAAACTGATTTTGCACCATTAGATAGAAAAATGAAAACTATCTCTTACAAACAACTTTGTGCAGGTAGACACTGAGAGTTTGAGTGATCAATACAATCAATACAGAATAACAACTTGTTAATAACCAATAAAGTAATTGGCAAGAAAGCTCCTGACCAATTGGAGTCCCACATGAGGTCTGTAGCACTGTATAAAAAGGAGTTCTGTGACTAAAGAATGGGCTTTTTCCACCATGCAGAAAATGGAGTCCCATGTGATTTATTCCCATAGTTATCTGTCAAATGCTGAGATCACCTGTGTCACTCTTATTGGAGCAGTTAAACAAGCTCCTGAAAAAGCCTGATGTCCAAGGAACCTTGAAACACACTTGTGGTGGGAGTGGGAGAACGATCCAGCCTCCCTGTGGATGTCACCTTGGTCTTTTGTCCCCTGCTCCTCCCTGGGGACAGATGTGCAGCAGCTGCTGTGGTGTCCTAGCCCTGCTGAAGCCAGTGACAGCTGTGCAATTCCCAGCAGCTGCACATCTGCTCTAGGCAAGAGGAGCACTGGGCTTAGCAGACTACATTTGGAAGTATTTTGCAGGTCTCTGTAGGTAACCAGTTTCCCATCTGGGATGCTGAGGTTGCAGAAGGTCCCTGCTGCACCCCAGACACAGAGCACTTTGCAGTTCCCCTTTAGGCCTTGGTGCTCACTTAGAGCTTTGCAAATGCTGTAGTAAATCAGGTTTCTGAATTTCCAGATTCCCAGTTCCACTTTCCCAGTACTGGCCTGGAAGCCACCATGTCACTTGTACTGGCAATTCTGGACACAAACCAAAAATGTGTATGGGATATAAAATATCCCCATGACAACTGGGGATTAGGCTTATACTTTTCCTTATTAATTACCTGGCAGTTGAAACACAAGTTGGAAGAAGATGCACTTGTTTCCTTTCCATTTGCTGCTGCAGCTCTGCATCAACAACTTGCAAGTTACCTTCAGTCAGTGACAGTCAACTACGTGAAAGCAAATTTTCAAGTATTTTAATTTTTATTTTCCTGCGTAGAGTGTCTAACTCCTGGCTTGTGTTCTTAGTATGTGGTGTCCTTCTCTGGCCCTGCTAATGTATGCTTCAAGAAGAAGAAGAATGTGCAAGCACAACAGGCCACATATTTTGCAACAATTGTCCCCAACAAAGTGCAACTTTGAGAACTTTGGTGGGTGAAAGTATTTTAAGATGTTTAAACTGAGACAAAATGGCCTGCAAGGATCTTGCAAATGTGTTATTATGAATAGTTTATGTCTAAAAGGAGCTAACATGACTCTAACAGGAAGGACAAGGGTAAAATTTTGGTTTTTTTCTTCCTCTGAGTCTGTGTAAGTGAGATTTTGTGAAGGGCACTCCTGCAAATACAGTTTGTGTTATTCTCTATTTTATTTAAGGGCATCACTTTGAGCTGTGCTTCTGTTGTGGGCTTCTTATGGAAGATGATTCAAGCAATGAGATAATTAAAGTATGAAAATTACCTTGGAGGAAACAGTGCTATCCAAGTGGAGTGCTATTCTATGGTGATAACCTGGGTTTCATTCAGAGGCTTTTTATGGAATATAGACTTAAATAAATTCAGAAGCACTTTGAGGAGAAAATGATGAGGAGGCTGTAACATAAAAGGTGCTGTTATAATTGGGGAACTAAGCTGCTAGAGAGGAAGGAGAATAGCAATAAACTGGCCTTACAGTTAAAATTTTGTGTTGGGATTTATGAGGGCATCGTTCATGTCCCAGGCTATCAACCTCTTGTGGCTCAGGCAGCACAGTCAGTGTCTCTGCTGGCATTCCTCCCTTTCTGTAATGGGAAAGACCAGGGATGGAAAGCTCTGAGATAAAATGTCTGTTTTAGTGAGATTTTAGTGTAAATTAGTGTGAGATTTTAGTGTGAGATTTTAGTGTAAGATTTTAGTGTAAGTGTTTTCTAGATTCTAGCCTCTCAGGTGTACCAAGGTAGAGTCAACTCAGTGCTTTGTGTGGAAATAGTACTTGGAAGAAAATTTCTCTGACTTCCTCGTGGGCACCACACCTTTCATCCTCACTGCCCAGTCTTGTGGAGTTTATGTAAGACCTGTTTCATTTTGAGCACTCCTCTGAAGAGCAGTTCTAGTGAAATCTTTCCTGTGGCTTTGTTCTCATGATTGTATCCTGCTTAATGAAAAATCTGCTTGGTTTTTTGTCCTGAAATAGGCATTTGGTGCAGAGTGAAGAGCTGGCTGAGGCTGCAGATTTCCCTTCAGCAGCAGTATCTGCCCTATTGCTGCTTATGTACATGAGGCTTGAGGCTTGCAGGAGCATCATCTCCTGGTGACCTTTCCTCTTTTGTCAAAATGAAATTGCCCAACGGGGACAGAAGCCAGCAAGGAGGAGCTGACATGCAATGGCTGTGTAAGATAAGTGTTCCTGAAAAACTGAAAGATCAAAGAGGCATATCTGCAATTCTATTTCAGGATTGCTGGGATGGTTTTATGCTGTATTTTAGAGCTATGGAAGTTTGTGCTAGACCTTCCTCTTTTCAGACTCAAGTCCCTCTTTATTTTTCCAGGAGTTTGTTTTTCTTGTCCTCATTTCTTTACATAAGGCTGTGCTCAGGATATGGAACTGCTTTTTTTACTTAAAGCAACGAGAAGGGCAAATGTAGTGTCAAGGTTTCATGATGTTGTAATCATCTTACTGCAGTGAGAATCTCTTATGATAAGGTTCTCTATCTGGAGAAGAATGTTTTAAAAAAGCTGACAAAACAACTGAACTTGTTGCTTAACACCACTCCCCTCAGCACCCCATTATTTAAAATCAGCATTTTGAAGCTTCAGATTAGCAATCTCTATAAGTAAGAGCTAGTGTCTGGTGAAACTCAATTCTTGAAAATTTTAGATTTTCAAGTACCTGCTGCACAGCCTTAGAAGCCTGCCTTACCTGAGTTTTGAAGGGAGAAACTGTGCTGGAAGTAAATAGAGGCTGTGTGTGTGGCCATGGGGCCTTGAGGGTTTTGGTATCTGTGCCAATGCTCTCCTGGTAATCAAAATTAATTCCTTCTAGGTCTAATGGTTATATGGTTACGGTTTCATGGTTAGACAAATGCAATAAATCTGGGTCACAACTCTTTGTGTTTTCATCTGATTCTCTGCTTTTGGCTGAGAGCAAAATTTCTGATTCAAAGGCTTAACGATGAGCATAATGAACTTTTTCATGAAGTATTTTTTAAAAATTTAAATACCATCATCTTCCAAAGCTTTGAGCTTTTCTTGCAAACCCAGATAGTCTTACCATAAGATAGGTGTTGGAAGACATTATCAGTAATTATGTTTCTTAAGACAGCCTAAAGAAATAGGGAATTACAGAGATGACACTTTATTTGCTGATTTCCTTTTTGTGAGAAGAAGAAAGCAAACAACCTGTGTTCAATGAACTTGCTGAAACTTTCAGGAGCCTAATCAACTCTTTTGTGTAGATTCTTGAGAGGAGACCAGAGAAAAACTGGGATTTTGGTGAAGGAAATAGCTTCCACAAAAGTGAAGCAAAAAGTTGGGCACAGCTCTCTGAGGTGATATAGAAAAGGTTAGTCTTTGTACTGGCTCACCCAAAAGGGTGAAGGTTTGGCTGAGCAGTATTTTATTTGAATTGATTCCCTCAGCCCAGCTATAAATCAAGGCTTGAGTAGTGCACTAGGAAGTATAAGATACTGAGTTATAAATCAAGGCTTGAGCACTGTACCTGTGAGTATAAAACACTTGATGTTGTACAAGTCAAGGCTCAAAAAGTGCCTGTGTGAAAAGCTTGGGGAGATAAATGGTGGCACTTGAACACTGGCTGTTTGGAATATAAACCAGGGTTAGATGTCTCATTTCAACTCTAGCTCTTGAACACACATGTACCTCACAACTGCCAACTCAACCCAAAATTCTCATACCTGCCTGCTGAGATGGCAAGCACTTCAGGAGTTATTTCTGTATGCAGTCTTCTTAAAAATGAATTTCTTGGTGTGTACTGTACTTTGCATGAAAGAAAAGGAATGTTCTTTTGATAGCAGGAGCTTCTGGATTTTGGTATCAAATATAATGAAAATTTCTTACGTAATTTAAATGTATATTTTATTGAAGGAAGGTAGCTCCTTTTCATTTACTTATAAGGTCGCACGTTTTCACCTGGGGAATGTTTTGTCCTAAGCTTTCTTGAAAATCTGTTTTGAAGAAAGATTGTGACTGAGCTGCCAAGCAATTTACTTTGGCTAGGAGTTCTTTTTACTCTCCTGAAAAATGCTGATCAGGGTTTTTATCTTTGGGTCCCCCTGATTCATACAGATTAAATCAACTGCTTGTAAAGAGCCCATAATAAATTCATACAGTATTGAAAATTCTGTGTTGAATCTGATGGATGTGTATGGTCATGGAGGAAATGTAAATCCCTTACTCTGAGACTGATTCTTGGCCTCATGATCCAGGCATTGCTGAAGTTGTCAGTCACGAGGTGTGTGAAGAATCAATAGAGGAGGTATCATAAGTTGTCTGCTTTTAATTCCTTATTTCTTCCTTTTCTGTAAATGGCCCTGATTTGTGAGGTAAGGCTCACATGATCACTCAGTAATTCAGTAAAACTGTTGTAGAAAAGATTGAATACCTGTGCTGGCAGTCTTCCTGAACACTCTGTCTGTTAGCTGTTAAAACAATTTTTACTTCCATATTGTTGAAAGTCCTGACAAGGTTTTATTATCTCCCTTCTCAACATCTTTTTAATAAGCAGAGTTTTGCCATCTTTCTAGTTTCTCTTCTTTCTCATAAAAATAAGAATGAGATTTACTGTGGTATTCCCTTTGTGCAAGGTAGGAGACATTAACTTGTTGGGCTATGATACCTTGACTTCAAGTTGAATTACAGTTCAAATTTCAGTGTTGCAGGATGTATTACAGCCTTTGCTTTGAAGAGTTGTGGTTTAAACAAGGTATATCAGAACAAGGTAAATAAATTAGGGTGAGTGCTCTTTGTTTAGGTGCAGAACCTCTTTAAGTAGAAGACAATTGTCATTGTGCAGAAATCTGGGAAACCTTACTAAGTATCAGTGTGTAAACTGCACGTCTCCATCCATGCATAATCACATTTCCAACTGTACCTCTTCCCAGTCTTCTCATAAGTTATAATCTTTCTTAAAAGTGCAGATGGAAATTTAAGGGAAATTGATTTGCAGCAAAATAGAGCAGTAGTATTCTTTTTAGGTTGATAAATGCTCTATTCCTGGGTATTTGAAAGCTTTTGTGCTAATAGAGGATCAATTTATGGACAGAACCAAGTGTATCTCCTGTTCAATCACCTATGTAACTAATATTAGAAGTCTTCCTTCTGGAAGATGCTGAATATCAAATTTCTAATGGTGGAGGAGGGTTGAAATGACCTCGAGGTTCATGCTTTTCTGACATACTAGGTAAATGTTCCCTTCTTCAAAGTATTCCCTTGTGAATGAGAAGTGAATGAGAAACCCCACTGTACTTTCAGCACAGTAGCAGAAAATCCTGAATTCAGTTTCTGCTGATTATGAACACAGAAGCTGTGGGTTGTTTTTTTTTTTTTGACTGCCTATTGCATAAGTTGGGTTGCAGTTTGTATTCTCTGTACAGCAAAATATTGCCCAGTAATACAGGAAAAAACAAGACATCCCCCCCTATTAGGAAAGTGCTAAGGGAGGGAGAATTTGTGTTTTGAAAGGGATGGAGCTGTGTGTAGTTTTTGTTGAGTAAGACCAAAGTCATGGAAAACTAGGGTGGAACATTATCTAAGACTCATGTCTGTTCTTAGTTAGGGGGGAAAACCCTAAACTTTATTAAATTATTTAATTAAGGAGTAGCTTGTTGAGTACAAATAGACAAACTACAATTTGTAGTTGTAACTCAGTGTGTATATTTTTGGACTTCTGAATTCTTCATTGAAGTTCTAACCCTATAGCACAGATTTAACCTTATTCAAGCACATTTTTCAGTAGCCTATTTGCATATTTCTACATTTTATAACTTTTTGCTCTTTCGTAGCTTGGTTTAATTTCCCTTTGTTCTTTTCTTCATTGTTGTTTAACCTAATTGGTGACCTTGGGCTAAGGAAGTAAATGTCAAATCTTCATCAATTTCCTATTTTGTATATTAAATGTGATTGAGTTCTTCTTTTTCAGAAAATCTCTTTAGTTAAAAGCACATATTTTTAAAATTGCTACATGGAACCTCTTGTAACCCTTGTTGCTTGTTTCCAACTTAGGGATATCTAAACTTTTCAATTTACATAATGTTTAGCAGATGATCTGACCTGAATTTAAATCAAGAGAAAAAAATGCACACGTAGGTTCTTCCTTGCAATAAAGCTGCCAAGCTCATGTCATCTGTGTAAATTCATTTTATTATTGAAAGGTGTCTAAAGAGCATGGCAGCAGCTCTGCTACTTTTATCCTTCCTCTTTGGTTCCACTTATGTGCTTAATATTAGGGGTGTGATCAAGTTTCTGGGTGTTGTGATCACTCAGGCTCTAAAAGCTGTTAGTTACTGCCCTGAAGCAAAGAAACCACATTTTCATACCAGCTGAAATAAACACAGTGTCTCTGCGACTGTGTTTACAAGGATTTATGCTGAACTGTGTTAGCACAGTTTAAGACTCATCCTAGAAAATACAGGAGTCATACAGGAAGGCTAAAATAATTGTATGCATAGTAATGCAGAATTTTAAAAAAAGCCCTACAGGTCATAGATGGCAATAGAAACAGTTGCTGCTGAAATTTAAACATTCATAGCCTGAAATACCTACATGGACCATCCCTCATATGGACACGCATTTGAATGAGTATTTGTGAAGTATTCTCTACACAAGGTGCTTGGCTCTGCTAATGAGGCTGTAAATATACATTAATGACAGGACTGTGGATTGTAACCATTCAGTTTCTGTGGTGTTCTCTGCTGTGAAAACTTAAGGGAAAACTTAGAGCTGGGTGTCCAAACATTCCCCTTGAACAAGGGGAACACTCTGCACTTCCTTCTTCAGCACAAGAGGAAGCATCTTCCAAAGATCAATTTAATTTAAAGGCATATAATTACCAAAATGGTGGTTTAGATTATTTTAAGTGCAGTTCTAAGGAGAGAGGTCACCTGAGGGCTGAGAAAATGAATGTTCATTTCTCAAAGGGAGGGTGGAAGGATGCACGGGAAGGCTCTTTAAGGGGTTAAGAGATCAGTGTGCAGATTTTTGGTAGGATGCCACCCTGGAGATCCTAGACTCTTATTTTGGTGTCTTGGTTTGAAAGACAGGTACCTGCCAGCAAGAAAAAACTGGAATCTCCCTTTCCTCCCTCAGATTATTATAATTTTGCAATTGGAGGCTCTCAGGCAAAGATTTGGGAGTGGGAATAACAGTTCTTTATTAGGAATATTAGACAAAGCAAAGACAAATACAAATGTAATAGCACTAAGAGACAAGCAAAAACAAAGAAACAACAAAACCTCAGAAAATGCCCTGACAGAGTCAGGGATGTGACCTGACACCCTGGGTATCAGGGCGGTGAAAGCAGTCCAGATGAAATCCTCCTTGAGCAGTAAATGCAGTTCTATGAAGTGAAATAGTCCTGTAGGAAAGTCCAATGGTGACGAAAAATGTGTTCAGTCTTCCTCTGGAGAGAAATCCAGTGGAGAGAGAGAAAACAAGCAGGGTCCCCTGGTACTCCAGTCCTTTCGGAGCGGTGTCCTTGGACCAAACTGCTGCTCACTGCTGTTCCCCTGGAGAAACCTGCTGCCTCCTTTGTTTAAGTCAAGTATCTATAAAGTACCCAGCCATCAGTTACCTAGCAAACCACCAGGAAAAAATTCCACAAACACAAAAGAAACAGATCCAACCCCCAACATTTGGTCATCACGCAAACAATGAATTTTTTCTTAAGAGGAGTAAAAAGGTCTCAGTTTAAAGAAGGAGCTGCTTTTGTTATAAAAATATGGCTCAGAGAAGTGCTTGTACTCCTGCACTTTTCCAGAGAGGTGTAGTTTTGGAAGCAAAACTGTAGTAGTGTGTCAGCTGCTGCGGCACAAATCTCACTGAGACTGGTTCTGAAGGAAGAAGCAAAGAACATTTCTTTTCTTATTGTTGGCTTGCTCAGAGTTGGTGTTTTTAGGGTGTTTTTTTTTGAGAGTGTAGTTAATTACATCATCACGATCTACCTTGTTTTATACATTGTGAAACAATAATAGACTGCTGCTGAAACATTTGTAAAAGCAGAATTTTGTTGTTTTTCTCCTTCACTGCAAGTAAAGGGATTGTTGCTGTTCTTTTCAGTAAATGCAGTGTCTTTCTTGTTTCTGCCTCAGGTTCAAGCTTAGGATATTGAGCAATTACATGAACCAATTTAGACCCTACTGCAAACTTGGTTCAATTCCTTCTGGCAAATTTTAGTCCTCACCTAGAATTACACCTGAAGAAGGCTGACATCCTTATGTTGATAACTTTTTCCCTTGTTTTGGGTTTTTACTTTCCTGTGAGAATTTTACCAGAGAATTAGCTAGCATTCATGCACACAAATTACAGCTGTCTCTCAATATAAGTGTAGGTTTGGTGGTTTTCCAGTCTGAATCTTTGAATTAACTCTCTTCCCTACTCCCCCCAGGCTTTTACAGTGCCTAGATTTGAGTCAGCTCCCTAGGAATCTATGCTAATGTCATCTTGGATTTGTGGACTTGAGTGTATTTATGCTGTATAGGTTAATTCAGATTAGCCCAACTGTTCAAGCTATTGGTGTTCACAACCAGGAAAATCTCATTCAGCCAGCACAGAGCAGCTCTATTAATGCAACTACTGAGGCATGAAATAACACCCCCAGCCCTAGCTAAAATGAAGGGGAGAAAGACCTCAGAAATCAGAGCTTTTGTTTTCAGTGTAGCTTTACCAAACATGCAAAGGCATCACTGATTTATCAACCTCATCCCTGCTCTGTGGTAATTAACCTGGGAGTTATGTAACTGTGCAACACTCCTGCCAGTGCTGTCTGAACATGCTGGGGATAGTAAGGCAGGATTTCACTCGTGCATCATGCTAACCATTGAAGAGTTATGCATCTCATGGTGAATTTAGTTCCTAAGGCACATTTTATTGGAGTCCTTAAATGCCCATCAATTACCAGTGCATAGCTCAGATGCATTTTAAGGGCTTGCAAGTCAATTAAGCCCAGTATTTGTATTTTTTTTAACTCAGTTTTTCTAGGACACTGTCCGTGATCACTTGGGATCAGAGAATAAGTGAGCTGAATCTTCCATTTAGGTGTGAAAATATTTTTCATTTCCAGGAAGAGGAGATGAACTACCTTCCATTGCTTTAGCTAGTTGAAATGTGTGAAGGTGCTCTGGACTTGTTGTGTGTATCTATCAATTTTATCTGCAACTGGATTACCATGGTGTCTTTCAGCTTGCAGTTGGAGCTGGGTTGGAAATTCTTCTGCAGCAGTATTGAGAGACATCCCATAATAAATAAATAATAAATGCTCCTAATAAATAAATACTAACAGTTGATGGGGAGCAGCAGCTGAAGTTCATGTGACAGTTCCTTGAGATGAAGCACAACACAGGCAGCAGAGTGCACTTCAGCCCTGTTTTATCTGGTCTAAATGAAATAATTGTTCTCTTAAGCTTTGTGCAGCAGCAGCAGGATGCCTCCAGAGCATTAGGTCCCTGGTCATGGCCCCAGAGAGGATATCTCATGCCTCTGTTAGTGGAGATACTTTTCCTCTTTTATTCTGCATCGTTTTCTTCCTCAGGAAAACTCCTGCGTGCTTCCTAGCCCAAATCTGAGCACTAACCTGGACAAAGCTCATCCAACAGCTCTGTGCAGGCACAGCTTCTTCTGGGTAAGAAGCCCTTTTTAGAATTTGGATCTGTTTTCCAGCTTGAATTCCATGAGTTGGATATTCTGCAGCTCTTATTGTTCAGCCTGTTAACTCTGCTGAAAGGCAGTGTTAGAGGAATCAGATTTTTTCCTACCTTCCTTTTTCCTTAGCTAGAAATGGACTAATTGTCCAAACGTGATAAAGAAAATTCACATGAAATACATGGCAGGTTTTGCCTGGTTGTGTATTCTCAAGTCTCCAAGTAAAGACAGAGCCATGCATGGTACCAAATAGGATATTTTCTTTCTGGAGACCTGTCCTATATAGTTTATGAAATCAATCTTTGTGTAAGTATGCAAAAAACTACAGGAAATTTTTGTTTTCATGAGAAATCAAGTTCCTTTTCCAATACTGGAAGATGGAAAAGCAGCAAAATCTAAGGTTAGAGGGGAAAATAAAGCTGATTATGAGTAACACAATGCAAATAGTGTAACATTTCAAGGGAAAAAAAAAAAAAAGCCTGTAGAGATTGCTGAGGCAAATAGAAGCTGGCCATCTGAGATGAACATTTAGTTGCTTCTGTTAACACAGCCTGATGTGAAAGGGGGAGAAATGAAGTTGCATGCATTCAGTAGAAATATTTTTGTTCAAAACTCCATGGAATCTAGTTTGCATCTGCATAAAAGTAATTCTTTCCTTAAAAATAAAGCTTGCTTGTTCATTCCAGCTTTCATCTGACTTAAGGAGAGGAAGAAGTGTTTAAGAACATTCTAAAAGCTATCACATCTGCTTCCTTGTGCAGCTGCTCTACTGGACAGATTTTTAGGCAGGGGCTGCCGGAGTCCAGATTTTTCAGATCCTCCCCAGAAGCAAAGTCAGGACTTTTGGAGAGGGCAGACAGGCTGGGCTTAGCTGGCTGTAGTGAACAGCACATAATTGGAGGTACTCAGAACATGGGATCTGCAGGCTGGAATTTTCACAGCTCAGAGAGAAGGAAGAAGAGAAGCAGATCTAGTGAGCAGATTTGAAAAGTCCAGAGGTCAAAATCAGAAGAATAGGAATAGAGACAGTAGTGGCTTTTAATACAATGTTGAAGCTCAGGAGGAATGAAGGAGCATAAAACAGCAGAGCTGGGGGAGTGTTCTTCTCCTTTTCTACCTTTGTGCCCTTCCCCAAGAGCTGTGATACAGGCAGACATTCTTACCCAAGCACTGGGATTGCTGTTGCTCCCTTTCCTACTGACATCTTCTTATCAAGCTTTGCGTTGATGTCTCAAATTATTTTTTGTGTTGCTGTGACACCAAGGTGCTCTAAAACGTCCCAAAATTGTCAGTTCCTCCTGAAAGGGGGAGAGAGGTAAGTGCTGTACTAGGGTCAAGTAGACTGGGGTGTTCTGGAAGTATCTTTAACATCTTTGCTTGTCTTTCCTTACAGTTTAAGATGAAATAATTGTGAGGGGTGCTCATCATGTCTGCCTTGTTATTCTGTTTGTTATACTGTGTCCCTATGAGGTGAGATAGAAAACAATTGGCAGCCTCATGGCTGATTTTTTTTTCTTTTATGTTAGAAGTAAAAATTTAACCTAAACCACTGTAATGAAGGCTTATTGCCCTTTGATTCTTCACCTTGATGTCCTGGAGTCAGGAACACTCATGTAATAAAGTAAATTGAGAGAAAACAAGAAGATCTAATTGATTTCTCAGTTATAGTGCTAAATCCAGCATGCATTCAGTTATTGCTCTGATGATAAACCAGCCACTATTGTTTTTCTTTTAATGTTTTTTTGAGTGGAGTTGGCTGTATCAAGATATTTCAGGCAAGATGCAGTCCCTGCTATTTCATGCACCCTAGAGCTGACTAATCACTGGGACATTTGAGCTACTAGATGGCAAAGAGAGAGCTATAAGCTGATTACTGAGAGTGCAGAAAATTAGTGTTTTTAAGTTCTGAGCATGGAGATAAGGGCTTCCTGAAGATATGCTGAGATGGGGTGTTCTTTATTGTCCTTATCAAGTTGGTGGTGAAACTGCCCCCTCTATACTGAGCCATGATGCAATCCTGTTCTGCTGTGAAAGATGTCAGTTGTTGACTTGGTTGGTTTTTTCCCAGCTATTCTGTAACATATATTTGTTCCTTCCACTGAAAATTCAGCAGCTGGTCACTGGTTGATTGGACTTTAACACTGGCTTAATTATCCCCATCAAGAGATATTTTGGCTTTAATAATGTCAATGTCAGCTGCAGTAGAGAGAGGTCTCAGACTAATGGTATTTCTTGCAGTTCTAGAAGTCTCAGCTGACACTAATTTAGCAATTTTGTCAATGTTTGGTGCTCGTTTGGAAGAACTTGCAATCAAAATGTCAGAGAAAGGAAAGGAAGAAGGGAAATGATGCACTCAATGTTGCAGAGGTCAGTACAATGTTCCCTTCTAGTCCAACTCTTGTTCTGTCCTTCCATGTTCTCGGAAGACTTCTGAAGCCCTGATTAGGAGATGACATTGCTATGATATAAACTAGAATATTGCAGAATGTTTTGTAGATGTCCAAAGGTAGCACTGATAATATGATATTAAGGTGGTGAGTTAACAGACATATCCAATGGAAAAGCTGATCAAAGAAAAACAGTATTAGGATGAAGGCAAAAATGCCCTGGCATCATAGAGGTTTTGTCAAAACAACCAAACCACCCTTCTCATCCTCTACCAATGCCTACCCCATCCAAAAACAAGAAAAAAAAAAAAAAGATTACTTTGCCATATTATTATGAACATTGCAGTTCAGATAACAGAAGCTTTAAGGTCTGTCATGATCACAGCTTGAGTTTCATTCAACCCCAGTACCCACATCAAAGCTTTGATGTATCATAATGGCAATTTCAATCCCCTCTCAAAAGCTGCCTTAAGAGAAAGAGATGAATCTTTTTCAAATCAGTATTAGTAGTAGCTGTTGTCAGGTAGCTGTTGAAAGTAATAAACACTGAAGGGACAAGGGAAATACTAGGGACATCCAAAAAAAAATTCTTTATATGACTGCCAGCTGGATTATGTTCAAAAGTCAGGCAGCCTAAATTGATTGGTAAGAAGTAAGCAAAGCTCCAGCCAGTTTTTGGATGGGGATGGTGGAAAGAAATAGCTCTGCTTGCTACTGAATCTAGATACCTTGTCTGAAATCTGAACTGTAGCATATCTGCTCTCTAAACACAAAAGAGATTTGATGGTGTCATTGAAAGCTTCACAGCTCACACATGAAATATGAAAAACATGTAATCATTAATACTATTTTTGTTTTATCTAAATCTGCATATTGTGCATTTCTTGTTTGAATGCAAGTTATTGTGCAGAACCCTGATGTTTGGCCATAGCTCAGCTGCAAGCACAGTATTCTGTACTTTTCTGACTCCATGAATTGTTTATCTATAAACAGGGTCTATATATGGAGATCATTGATTTTTGTGGGATGAATCCTTGATTTTGTTTGGGAACATTACCTTGTGTGGGTTATTTGACCTTTCATCAGTACTGGAACAGGTCATAGTGGCTTTTCAGATGGAAATAAAATATCTGACAATCTCAGTTGTGTGTACTCTATTAACACTGGTCTAAGTAATATCAAAAAGGAATTGTTTCTGTCTAGAGTTACTGCTACCTCATTTACTACCAAGTATTTAGCAAGGGATACAAGGCTCAAGAGTTCTTTCTTTGAATTCTTAAACATTAAACCAGTACTGATTCACAGGTGGTAATTTGGACCCATTCTTCTGGGTGTGCATCAAGGTAGTCTTGACACTGGAAAGATATTTTACTCCCTGTTGTGTTGTTCTGTAGAATGCCCTGCAGTGAATGAAACAGGAGGGGTGATTTAGGTCACTACTTTGACACTGATGTAAAATAGTGATTTCTTAAGTGTTTATGTAAGGCTCAGGGTTTTTTTAACCCCTTTTTCCTCCTAATTCAGTTAGGTTCTTCAAGGACTTCACTGTTTACTGGTGCTATTGCCAAAATGCAGAAAAGTAAAGATGCATGCATTTCCTCTTAGCTTAAAGAAAGAATTTTTATTTGAGTGTAAGAGGGCACAGGTTTCAGCAAAACAGGCTGAGAAACTAGCCTGGGGGCTTGTGTAATGTATAAAAATACTGAGCTCTGCAATAGCAGAACCAACCTGCAAATTTAGCTCTAAATATCCAAGCAGCTCCACATGAGGAGAGGTGTCATGATGCCTTGCTAGGAGGAAGGCATTTCCAATAGTTACTGCTTTAAAGTGACTCATTTTGGAAACAAGACTGCCCCAGGGGAGGATTTTGTGGGCAGTGAGCCCTTGTGTGTCAGGATGGGCCAAATGCACTCCCCTTGCAGGTGACTGTCCAGCCATGCTCTCATAAGTAAGATTCATCTCTTTCTCTTAAAAACCTGAGTCACTTTGAAGACAAATTTGTTGCTTCTACCCTGTGGATGAGGCCTGTTGAAGTGTTTTAAACTATCATGTGCATATTTTCTTACCCTTTCATAAAATATTTCTTTAAAGAATTAAAGTATTAAACAAGTTTACCAAAATGAAGCATCAACTGCTGGAATAATGAAGCTTGAAGGGTTTGTGTTCTGGTAGTTATAAGATTTTTGCTTCTAAAAAGATAAGGTGCCTTCTTGAAAAGTAGAATTAGCTGAATGTTAATATTTATGTGCTTAACAGTGTTGGGTCACTGGCCAGTGGCTGCTGTCTTCTGGAAAGGCCACTGAAAGTCAGTGTCACCAAAAGGACTCAGGCAGAATGAAAAGCATATGAAAATGGTAGAAGTATAAAAGTGTTCCCTTCCCCACCATCTGATTATTCTCTAATTGTTTATTTGTGATTTGAAGTGTGTTTTCTTGTTAGAGCCAGCAGACTAATGGCACTGACCTGAGAACAGGAGTAATCTCCCTGTTCTTAAGAAGTACAAGTTTGCTTTAGCTGAGTTTTATGCGGGCCTTCATAAAATCCAGATTTTGGGGTATTTTGATGCAATGCAGTTGAATGGTCTCTCTGAGTAGTTTAACAAGAAACTCAAGTAGTAGCTGCATATATGCTCCAGCTGGTAGCTGAGCTGTGTGAAGACACAAACGACCTGTGTATTATCACAAGAAAAACTGTTCATTGATTTCTCTCCCTGCTGCTCCTTGCCCCCTGCTGTCACAAGAAGTCGGTGGTTGAAAATTACATCAGATGAGCCTGTTGTTTTCAGACTGGCTGGGTAAGGTCCACACGGGGGGAATAGCTGTGTAAGATGACTAAAACCTTCCTTGGTGGAAAAGCTGAATTTTGGAGCAGCTACCACTGAGCAGTGGTGATGTATCTCAAAGTTAACTCCTATTTCTATCTGGTCAGGACCTTTATTTTTGCATTCAGTGCTACCTCTTCCCTTGTGCTGTTTCGAGTCTTAACCCAGTCTCCTGCCTTATACTCCATCCTGATTCCAGACATCTGCTCTCAGCCCCACTCAACGGTTTCTTTGGCTTTATGTCAGGCTTTTTCCTACCTTTTCAGCTTTTCCTAGAAAGTCAATCTTCCTCTGGCTTTGCCCTGAGTATCTTGCCATGCTCTCCTGCCAGAGCCACTCCTGCAGTAAATGGACTTCAGGCTTTTTCTGTTGGGTGCACATCTCCTAAATTCTGGTTCCTTCAATTGTTGTTCTTCCCTTTGATTTCCATTTTCCTTGGTGAGCAAATTTTCTCCTTTTCTGGAGATTCCTGTTACACAGGGACTCACTGGAATGGAATTTGTGGCTCTGCACTGGGAAGGGCTGTCCCACTGCTTAAGAGCCTTCATCACTGCTGTGTGTGCATTTCTAGCTTGTGTGTCTTGGTATAATTTAAATCTGCTCTAAATGCCTATTATAATATTCTTCCATTGTTTCTTTCCAGCCTAATCACATAAATTTCATTATTTTATGTCAAAATGTCATTATTTTAATTTGCAAATGCATTGTGGCAAGTGTGTGTGTTATGTCATGTATTGGCTCAAGCCACGTGGCGCTGCTATGTCCAGTATGTGTCCTGGGAAGTTTAGCATGTTGGAAAACATAAAAACTGAATTTTAAAACTTCTCTCCAGTGTAGGTGGTTGCTCCATGTATGTATAAAATGCTGACAATTTGGGACATCATGAAAAGGATGACAAAGATAGCAGGAATCCTGGAAGTCATTTCAAAGCACAATATAATTTCTACTTGAACACTAAAATTTGTGTGATACACAAAGTAGTTTGTAATTGTAAAATACTGTAAATATAAATGCTTTCTTGGGTTTTTTGTTGCTGTAGTGAATGTCAGAACACTCCCTGTGACTTCATGCAGGTCCCCAAAGCAGGAAGCTGTTGACCAGAACAAGAGTTTATGTTCCCACTACTGAGACACTTGGCTAAGAGTCTCTGCCAAGCAGCTGGCTGTGACACTTCCACTCATACTCTGATCAGTACATCTACTATTTATCTAATTTCATTGTGGAATGTCGGCCCATGCAAAATCAATAAATACTCCATTTGCTTCCATTTGTTTCCAGGGAAAAGGTCAGCCTGGAACCCCTAACCAGCCCCTGCTTTTTTCAAACAACTTGTGAGGAAAAGCAAAAGCCAAAAATATTATCTTGAATTTAAATGCATTGATTTTAAGGGAAATGCCTAGGTTCAGTGGACAGTGACTGGAGCTTATGGAAACATGCCTTTTTGAAACAAAGCCTAATTTCCATATAAATATGATGGCTGGAACACACTGCATATTGCCTGCAACAGAAATGGAGTTTACTCAATGAAGCTATTGTTTTCCAATGCATATATATCTCAGTGAGAGTGAAATATCTGGAGAAATGGAATAGCCATGATAGCAGTGATGTCCTGCTGCTGCTAACCAGAGGGCATTAAAATGAATGCTGTAATCTCCCTGTGATAAATTCCTTGTAAAAGCAGTGTAGGAACACATTTGTTGGAGTGGCACCTTCCCACTCGTGAGCTCCCAGGGGTACAGACTGCCCTGCTGTGGGTCCTGTGGTGTCCCTCCATGGGGATAGAGCTAATTATTCAATTACTATGTGAAAATAAGGAAAACAGAGATCCCATTTCTGTGTAAGTGCTGGGGGTGGAAGTGTTTCTGTATGTGATTTAATTTTTTTTTTTTCCTCTTTTTCTGAAGTGTTTTCATGGATCTGCAAATAAATTCAGAGCGTAGTGCTTTCCAGGAAAGCACAATGATGCCTCTGTATCTCAAATTTACTGCCCCTAAATTGAAGAATTTAAACATAAGACTTCTGATGGGGTGGCTGCAACTTTTTGATTCTTTAGAATCAGTACTAATTCTAAGGCCAAGAGTGATCTTTGCATATAGGCAAGACGTTTATGTGTCTCAGGATTTTCGGCAACAGCATGTGGAAAAAAATGCATGAAGCACAGAAAAATTTGGTTAACTAAATTTGGAAAAATTTGGTTAAAACTTTCATTTTCAGTCCATACTAAGAACTGATCAACTGAAATAATTCTATCAGGTCAATTCTGACTGAAAATTGAGTATGCAAAGAATGAGAATTCTTTGCTGGGCATATTATATAAACGGAAAAAAATTCTCTGGGCTGCAGGTCTTGAAAGAAAGCAACAAAAGATAACAAGAAAACAATTAGCTGATGGTGAACAGTACAGTGTAGGTCACTCACACATTTTTTGAATGTTTCCCAGAAATTGAGAAATGCAGGGCTTGTGCTGGGAGACATTTATTAGGAATCAGAAATGGGTGGGATGTGTTTTTTGTTTAAGAAGTTATCACTGAATGACAGCCACTATTAGGTGTGGGTTCCAAATTTCACCCTAAAGACATCAAGTATCAGCCTGTAAGACATGGAGTGCATGCATTCACTTATGGAGGTTTTGTAGCTCCTATTCAGTTGGAATATAATATTACTGAATGTAACACTGGCAAGCAGTAATGGAAATCTGAGGGGTTTTTCTTGTGTATTTATATATTACAGCTAAACTACCATAGCAAATTTAACATTTTAATTTCTGTTTTCCATTGCTATTAAATTAAATAGTAGGTAAATTAGAGTTGAAAATTCATATGTGCAGAGATTTTTTTTTACAGTAAGTTACCAGCCTTTAATATTTGGAACAAATTAAGAGGTAATTAAAATATACATAGAAGGTGCAAGAATGTGCACAACAGACTACATGTGCAGCTTATTTTTTGAGGTGCTCACAAAGGGTTAGTTAAACCTTCACAGTGAAACAGACTAAGATTTCCTAGAGGGGTTTGTTCTGTGCTTTCCATCCTGAGAAAACAAGGTTCTCTTTGTTCAAGTCACTTAGTTTTAGAACCAATAGGTTTGGCCAAGAGAGAAAGTCTTCAACCTGCATTTAAGACGATATATTTATCTTATAAAGAAATCTCCTCTGCTAAGATCTGAAGGAAACAGGGCTTCATGGGTTTTGATTTTCACGGAAATAGGGCAGTTCTGTATTGACCTGGCACTACCTGTGTTCTGCTGAGCCCCCACTACTGCCAGAGTGGTGATTTGCACATTCTTTGAAAGTTTGGACTAATTTATCTACATGTCAGAGCATATAAAAAAAAATTCAATAGCTTTCTGAAATCAATTATACTGTAAGTGAAGCAAATTTAATTCCTACAAATGCATTTTTCTTAAAGCCAAGGGGTCTAATAAAATCAATGCATGTAAAGAAGCATGAAGTTTTGTAGGGAATTTTGTTTTGTTTACATACCCTGGCAGAAATAACATCTTTTCTATTATTATGTTTTCCTAATGGAAATTATAATTCCTAAAGCAGATATTTTGGATTAGATTGCTATAAGGATTTAATATTTTATAATGACATTTGTTTTGCACATAGACTAACAGTTGGTGAGTGGACGTATTTATCCACACTATTCTAATTGAACTTCAATGGAAACTTGATAAACACCAATAATGCACCTTATTCACCATCCTGCAAGGAATTTTTCTTAAAATCAGACTGTACTCCAAGAATAATTTCTTTGGAAATGATACATATAATGTAGACTTCCCTTAAACCCATTAGATTTTTATGCAAATGCAATAATCAAACAAGCCCTAAGTTAATTGGTTTATTTTACATCAATTGAAAGATAAATAATTGCTGCAATTTCTGAGGGAGTTGGGCACCTTTTCTACAGATAAGCTTGCCAAGCTCTGCACTTGGTGAAAGGCTACCTAAAAAAGAAAGTGACAAAATACCTTTACAATTAAATTTTAATTTCCATCTGCATCTGTTAGATACATATCTGTTGTTTAGGATGAAGCTTTAAGCAGCTCTTTCACTTCATGGTCAGGAAAAATTCCAGATGTTTCAAGATGCAAATTTGCCTCAGTTTTCTTA
>WBNO01021188.1:151067-166426 GCA_013400575.1 Peucedramus taeniatus | reverse complement strand
AGGAAAATATCTAAGTGACTGTAAGTGCCTTATACTTTGTGTTCTTCAGGTGCAGAGTCTTCTGATTGCCACCAGCATCTTTTAGCTGAGATTTTTGACTTGCATTTTAAATGCTCACTTCTTGAGCATTTAAACCTGAAGAGAAACTTGGTATCACCCAGTGGGTGCCTCTACCCTCTGCTAACCTCTTGCTGTAAAGATTGAGCTCATTGTGCTGAAATATAACTGCAGAGGGCAAAGTCCATGTGACATGGAGACAACCAGCTATTCAGGCATGAATTAAAATCACTAAGAGGTCTAAAGATGTGCACAGATATTTTCAGATTTTGTCTTGTCTTCACAAGACTTGTGTGAAGCAAAACATGCCAATAGCTAAAGCAAAGCTACCAGATCTCTTAAATGTTCAGTAGGTTACTCTGGGCATTTTCTTTTCCATTTTCAGCCAGTGAATATTCCCTGTAGATGGCTAAGGTTTTGGAAATGCCATGATTCTTTGCCAAGTTCTGGGGCATGTTTGTGGTTTTGGAAGCAGCTGAGGTTGGGAAGTTAGGGATGTTGCTCTCTGTTGTGTTTGCAGTGAGCATATTTTCAGATTAGTTTAATTAAGTATGTTAGACCTCTTTTGAATGTGGAAAAGGCCAGGTTCTGAAACTAGATTAAGTGAGGTAGGCTACAAAATTTATGAAGAAGTCTATTTTGGGGTAGCTAGGTCAAGCAGTCATCCTGTATAGGATTTATTTAAGGGGAGCTTAAAACATTCTGGAAGATGATCCTTCATGCTAGAAGAAAGACACAAGAAAGTGTCTTGCTCAAGAAAGCTGTAGGATCTATCATGGGTATTTTTGAGGACAGGTTAGACAAGTCTCCATCAGGAATGTCCTAATTCTAGTGGGTTAAATGATGGAATGAAAGAAGGACTTGCTGCCCTTGTTTATGAGCACTCAATTCTACTTGAGCTGGTAGAAAAAATTGCTCTGGTACTTGCCTGTGTTTGAATTCCCATTTCTGAGGAGCTCTGCTGTACTACAGTGTGGGAAATGGATTTGTAGAGAATTATTAAAGCTTGATAGAAGGTTTATATATTATGTAAACTTTGAGATAAGAAATGTTGACTTGGAAATACTATAGAATAAGACGGATATTGTTGAGAGAGAAGTAGAACTAGAAACAAGTTTTAAAGGATGGTTTTATAAATAAGACTAGATACTTCAGAGAAACAGAAATATGAAAGATGCATTGAAGTAAGACTCACGAGAGGTAATTTTAGATGATTGGCTTTAAAGTATTTACATAGTGTGGTTAAAGTTGATAAGCCAAGAAACACTTATAATGTATTGTAATTAAGAAATAGTTGGCTTCTGATTGTGATAGCATGAATAATAACATCTGTATTGTCTCACCCTTCTCCTGAGAATGAAAACTGAATAAAAGTTTTTAAAACACCTCTCAGTTGCCCCATCTCTGGGTCAGAAAAGGAAATAATCGGACAAATTGGTGAAACCAACCAACTTTCTGTCAAACATTTGAGAATTCTCTACAAATCTGTTTCCCACACTACAAGACCTTCTTTGTGATGCCTTTTGTCAAAACCAGCCTTTTTATGTAGCTAAAAGACTGGTACTGCTCTTTGAGCTCTGGATCTCTGGATCTCTGTGCCCGATTGCTGTCCTGCACGTGTGTGTAGAGGGGAACTGAGTCAACTCACATCAAAGGATCAAACTGAAAGTTGAGCACTGCTCTTAACTTGTAACTTTCAGTTTTCTATCCTGTTTTATTCTGTAGATACTCTACTACAGCTCTGGATCCCTGGATCTCTGTGCCTGATTGCTGTCCTGCATGTGTGTGTAACAGGGAGTTGAGTGAGCTCACCTCAAAGGATCAAAGGGAAAGTTGGGCACTGCTCTTAATCTGTAACTTTCAGTTTTCTATCCTTTTTTTCCCCTGTAGCTATGATATATGAAGCATGATATGTGTTGTAACTGTATCTCAAAGCTCAGGGATGAGGGTTGAAGAGAATTGTCACTTCTGACACCCCACAGTGGAACCAGAGGCTCTATGAATGCTCTCATAGCTGAGGGCCAGCAACTCCAGAGGTGTTTGTGTATTTGTTAACTAAATACTGTCAAGGTCAGCACCAGCTGCTGAAACAGCTTTCTACCATTTTACATCCTTTTAAATCCCATTTTAAAACTCTAACCAGCTTCTAGCAGAAGGCCTTTCTGCAGTACTTTCCTTGGCACAAGAGCTGGGTGGTTTAACAGGGCACTGGCAGGGCTGGTGGACTGTAATTAAACCTGCCAGCTGTATTTTGGTTTCTGGGCAATGATAAATTCATACAGATTCTACTCTATCCTGCCAGTATGTTTTGTTCTTGTCAGCAGCAAAACTACTAAATATAGGGGGGGGAAAGTATTTTCCAGTGTCAGAGAACAGGTTTCTGTGCTGATGCCAGTTTGTTCACTCCCCCAGCTTCAGGTGTGACAGTCTCTGGGGTCAGGGGTCTGTGCACTGGGACAGTGAAGCTGCAAGTATGGTTTGAACCTGAAGGAATTAAAAATGGAATTTTGTGCCCAAAGCACCCATGCTGACAGACACATACAGTGCTTCTAGCCAGCATGAGGCTCAGCATTCAGGAGTTGTCTGTCTTTATTTTATCACAAATAGCTTGTACTTAGCAGCACAACATTAGGCAGTGAACTCGGAAGAGGAATTTATGCTCAGAAGAGCATCTTGATACATTTCTGTAAGTTATAAATGGGAGGTGTTTTGGAAGAGTGAAACGGACTTGAAAGCAACATTAACCCAGCTGCTTAAAGGACATGTCCATATGCTTGGCTGTGGTGCATTAGAAGCAAAAAGACACAATTACAGTTAAGTTCAAGAAACAGAAGTAGGTATAATTATAAGCCACTGCAGATGAGAGTTATTTGATCAAATCCCTAATAAAGGATGGAGTGTACCAAGAGTTTAAGGATGACTGGCACCTGTGCAGTACCATTTGGGAAGAACCCATATTTTAGGTTTTTTTTTTTATGATTGGGTTGATGCCAGAAGAATGCATGCAGTCTTGATTTAAAATCTACATTTGTTTGATGAGTGTGATAAAAATGACACAACTTTGGGTTTTGAACAAAAATAGGGTGCTTATTAAAGGGGAAAAATAAAGAGGAGGAAGGGATAAAAAGAAAGGATTAGAAAAAGGTGAAAAGAAAAATTAAAAATCCCGGGTCCGAGGATTAAGGCCGAATCGGCGTTTGGCCTCAAAGCAAGAATTCGGCGGCACTGCAGTGAGGGTAGTTCCTCAAATCTGTAGAAAGGTCTCTGAGTAGAGACATTGTCCGAAGTGCGCAGTGTGGGGTGCCCTGCTGCAGCTCACCCACAGCTGCAGGAACAGCAGCAAACAGCGAAGGCTCCTCTCCGGGTTAGGCTGTCCCGTTGACAGCCTCGGGCGAAGGCTCCTCTCCAGGTTAGGCTGTCCCGTTGACAGTCTCGGTCCCTCAGTCCACACTCCGTCCCCATGGCCCCGTTGGTTGGTGTTCGTAGACAATGAGGTAAGATTTCCTTCCAATAGCGTGCTGTTACTGGGGTGTGGGGACATCGCCGAGGTGTTCGGCGGGAAAGTCTCTCATTAGTATGCGTGGTTGCTATGGAGTCACGTTACAGCTCTCCTGGAGCGGGTTACGATCTCCCGTGAAGTGCTGCGTGCTGCTGTGAGGGGAAACTGCCCCGGGACTTTTAAACTTGAGATCCTCAAAAGAGATTATTAAACTTACAAATAATGTACCAACATCAATTCACTCAAGAACAATGGATTGTAAAAACAGTGACTATGTTTGCCAAAATTGCTAACTACTTCAACAGGATTACCAAACATCTAATTGGAACACACAGGTCAACCGGCATAACTTCATAACAACTTCACAAGATCTATTTCACTAACTTAAACGCTCCTAATCAATTGAACTTGTAATTTCAAAACAGTTACAAATGTAAAACATAAAATGCAAAAGCGAACCAAGAGGTCCTATGAATGACAATGAGAATTCTGGGCTTTCAGTCTGATGCAAAGCTTTTCTTCACCAGGCAGAAATAATTAAGGTACAGTTTGACATTGTAGTCTCCAAGAAGCCAGCATGGAAGGTTCCCTCCTTCCACACAAGAATTCCTGTTTTAACTCTCCTGTTCTTTATCTGGGTGGGTGACCCTGTGAGGCTGTGCTGTACAGTGGGGAGTGAAATGCTGTGGCCTGAGACATCCCCACAAATGGGACCACTAGTGCAGCAAGGGTCTGCAGCTGAGTTTCTATCTTTGCTTTCTGAGCACTGGAACCGTACCATTACTTTACTAATGAATCATGGAATGAAGGGGAAAAAAAGAAAAATTCTATGTAAAGCAGGAATTTCAAAACATTATTCTGTCTGCTGTTGTTAAGCAGAAGGAAATTTTCTACAGGATAAAAAAATCTTCTCTTTTTATTCAACGAATGCTGATAAGGGTTGTTGCTAAGGGAACCATTTAATGTCCATCCTTCTATTTGTAGTGTACCTGAGCAAACTATTACACAGAGTCAATGTCCCTTTATTTCTTAGGGCAGAGGCCACCCAGAGAGAGAAGAGAGCCACCCAGAGAGAGGCTTTTAGAGAGAAAATGCTTTCTGTCTTTTAGCAAACGTGGTTGACTGATAAAATGAAGGCATGTCCCTTGCTACCTTCCTTTTGTGGGTTGTTTTTTTTTATTTAGGTAAACTGCATTTTGATGCCATCCGGGAATGGAAACCAAAAGAGCATTTAATACAAGCTTATGTGGAAGTGGAATTTTATATTCTTGCTTGATTAAGATTGAAGAGCAGCTGAATAGAAATGAGCCTTCTGTTCTGTAAAGGAATCTGACAGGTTGTCATAGGCTGCTTTTGGGGTTAGGTACATCGGGATGAGAGCAGGGGATGCTTCTGCTGTATGAGAACTCAGCTTTCAGAAATGAATGTTATTCTACAGAGAAGGCTGGAGTAAAAAAAGGCCTTTAGAGGGCTTTTCTTCAGTCAAAGGTTGCTTATTGAATTAGTTATCCATTGAAAATTGATATCAAAAGATACAGTGTAGTTTTCTTACTTCCAAACTTGTTCTGGAAATAGGGGTTTCTCTACAGCCTTTCTATGACATGACACCATGGAAGCACTTACAAAAATAATATTTCATGTCTTTTAAATAGTCTTGTCTTTTTGAGATTGTTTCCGTTTGATAGAAGAAGAAAGGAGAGCTATAAATTGACATTTACTGCAATAAAAGCTGGTCTTGCATATTTTTTAACGGTACTGAAGGTTTATAATGCAGCATTCCTTGACTTCAGGCTTCATTTGTGTGCTTTTACTTTTTAAATTTAGATACATTTTAAATCAGGTATGAGCTTACCATCAGATTGCAATTAGAAATTAAACCATTTTGTGTAGGCTTAGATATATTAGCAAAAAATGACTCCACTGTGTTACCAGTATAAACAACATTTTACTTTCTTATGTATAAATGCTCTCAGTTGGACATAAAGGTTTCTGCTGCTCCCAGGATTACATAATTACCTTTTTTTTCACTGGCTGTATTCTTACTAGCAGAAAACTCAGCATTTGAACTAAAAGTTCATTTGCCACCTTGCAGTAAAATAAGATGCCCAATGCTGAATACATTTCATAGTCTGTCTGTGAATTGTAAACTGATAATTTTTCCTTTGCTTTTCCATTTAATGACTTGTGGGATATGGATGGATATTTCTCTATAAGTTTAATGTGGAGTGAAAGGTTGATATAAATAGGTTGATTTAAAGAAGTCAGAATTCAGTGACAGAGTGGTTTGCAGTGGGGAGCAGAGCTGTAAAATCAGTGACTTTTTGGTTCTGGTGGCCTTTCCTTGACTCAGCTCAGCCAGTTATTAAGAGAAGGAGTGGTGCTTTAACATGGTGATATCTCGAACAAATGGAGAATGTTTCCAGGCAGGGATCAGGTGGAGAAGGTCTGCTAAGAGGGGGTCAGGCAGATATTGATGGAAGGAGCTCTGCTGCTGCACCTCCCATGCTGGCTGCTGCTTCCTGGTCTGTGCCCAGCCAAATTCAGGCCTTGGCAAAAATGCAGTACAACTGTCCACATGAGCAGAATCAGAGTGCTGCTTCAAATCTCAGAAATCATGGACTGCCAAATATTTTCTGCAGCATCTGTGCAGGATGAAATGACCTTGACTCTTTTGTCATGAAGATCTAACAAAATTAACTCATCTTCTCCAATGGACTGTGTCCTCCGTGAGAAAATGATGGAGAGAAAATTTTGTGTTCTTTAGTGAGTCTGTTTGCACTTCCTGAAGCAAGAAGGCAAGGCTAGGTCACATCTCTGGTTCGTGTTCATGTCAAACAGAGGGAACAAAATCTCAGTATTTCTAATATTCCTGTGGGAATTGCTCAAATGATTCATTTTTGAATGACTCCAGTTGTACAGTGGAAGATGAAGGATTGGGGCAGAAACTGAGTTTTAAAAATAAATAGTGAAGGAGTCTGGCCTTTGGGCCTTTCCTATTTTTAGACTGTAACTCCCCAGGCAATGCTTCACAATGAGCAAATGTTACACACTCAGACATTCCTTCTGCTGTCACCAGCCTTTTCTTCTCAGACCCTGACAATATTTTAAGAACAATCCCACTGACTACTGCTAAATAGCAGTTTTTGAGCTGTTGAAGATGTATGACATAGAACATATCAGGCATTGTAATAAAGTTAAAATCTTTTGCTTTCTTGAGCTATCTATGGGGTTCAGCCTTGCTGATTTTCTCCATGGTACCCTTGCCCAATAATTTCACTCTCCTGTTCTTAGTGTGCCTATGGTGATAGGAACAAACTAGTGATGAAATTGAAGTTGACATTTTGATTATTTGATGTTTCCCTTCTCATGGACTCACTTTGAAATCTGGACTAGATCAAGGTAACTATATTGAGCCATTCCTAATCACTGGCTGCCAGAGATTTAGTGAAGACCAACTACTTAGAAAACCAGATGAGAGGTATTAATTTCTTACTGCTACTGAGCTGGACAACAGGATGTTGTTGAAAATTCACTGACTTGAAAGAAAGTGAAGAGAAAGTTGAGTAGAGCTCTTGGAGTTGAAAAATCATATGACAGTATGTTTTATTTCCACCTCCAGTTCAAAGGACACAGAAACTGGGTGAAGGTTTAGGTAGGTTCAGAGTCTGGTTTTGGTGCTGACCCATGGGAAGCCTTGGGAAGCCTTGACCTGTCCTTGGGAAGGAGCAAGAAATTAGCTTTTTCTAAGCTTTTCTGAGCAGAAAAATGCGGCTCTACACTTGTGTGTGCCAACTGTACTGAGAGATGGGAAAGCCCCTGTTGCTCGTATACTCAGTTTTGAAAGAGCTCTTACTAAATGGAAATTATTAAATAATTTATAAAAATTCTTAGGGTTATTTTCCTGAGAAAACTTTCACCCTGTACTTCCATGAGGTTTGATGTAGCAGGGAATCAGTCACCCACTTGCTTCAAAAAGGGGCTCTGGCACAACATTCCTGGTGCAGATAAAGATGATGGCTTTTACAACTGGAGGTGCAGGACTCAAAGGAGAGGTACAAGAAAGAAAAAAAGAGCTGTAATGCCAGCATCTTCCTGTCTTAGCCATCCCTAATTCAGTGGAAATTGAAGCTGCAGATGGATGTGGCAGCTGCAGACAAGGCCATTCAAAGTGGAAATGGGGTCACTGGGAACACAGAGAATGCTGGCTCTGCTGTAGCAGCCAGTCAAGCTAGGTGGCCAGGATAGACTGGATGGATGAAAAGAACAATTAATTGCCAGCCTCCAAGGAACAGGTAATTAAAAGAGATGTGGGAAGTGCAGCCATTCAAGTGGCTTTGTTTCAGCCACTTCTATAAAGGTGTTTCCCAGTTCTTAATTGTCTAATCAGCTGAAGCCAGATTAAACCCCAGGTATGCTGCAGGTGTTGAACTTGCAAACCCTGTTATCAGGTGTTTATACAGAAAGTTCACTGCCTCCCTGGCCCCTTGAATTAAAGCTGCTCCCCTCATGTTTTTTGTAGGGCTGGTATATGAAATAAATTTCCATAGTCAGCTTTCATTGTGCATGTTTGTTCTCCTCTAAGGTAATAATGCCTGCAAGTAAGACTGTTTAGCCTGGGGGATGAGGACTGAGCAAGCCAAAAAGGGGGTTGGATTCATTGCTGACAAGAAAAAGTAGTGGCAACATAACTAGCCAGCCAGGTTAAATATTAAATTTAATGAGCATGAGTGCAAATGGTATGTTGGAGATCTGATGTCTTAACAAGTCATAAAATAAATTTTTCCTCAGGAACAGCAGCTTTATGGCTTTTTGGATATCCACAGAGGGCCAGATGGTGAATCCTGTGCTTATTCTCTTATTTTACAAGTCCAGTGCTGAAATGAACAGGGCTGTTGACAAAGCCAAGGTCCTGCTGAGTGCCAAAGCCTTGCTGGCTGGCAATGCCACTTGGTACAGATTTAGCCAACATTGTTCCTCAAATGTGCTGACCACAGCTGGAGTCCTGTGCAGAGGTCTTACTGCAGTGCTGAGATGCAGGCAGAGAGCTGAGATACAGGTGGTCATGGCTGGATTTCTGCCACTGCTAGATCTCTCTGTATGCCCATTCCAAAATTAACCGCCCCAGCTTCCTTTTTTAAAACTGGCACTGCTAAGGGGGAGCTTTGGGAAAAGTTCATTGGCATAAAGCTTCCATGCATACCAGTAGCATGCCATAAGATCAAATGGTGCTTTTCCAGGGTTGCATGTTTATTCTACCTTGCCAACCTAGGCTAAAGATTTTTCTGAGCAAAATTCAGCCATTGCAGTAATTTTGTAAGAGTTTCAACAATGAGCTCAAAGCTGTGAGGACACAGATGAAGTGATGAAAGAAAAGACTGAGCCCTATTAATCTTGGTTATCCTCAGGAGTAAAAATACATTGTGATAGCTCTAAGACCAGAGATGGTAAAAAATGCTAGAACCAGCTGGCAGCATAGGAAGATTCAGGTGGGCAGATTGCACCTGCTGGGGGTGATGCCTTCTTGTCCTTGTAATCTAAATTCAGAATATTGAGGAGTACTTGCTAAACCAGCTTAGTCACATGTCAAAATTTGTGAAAAGCAAAAAAGTTAAGTCTTCATTCACACTTTTTTTTTTTAATTAGTAACTGAGTGTAAAGGTCTTATGTATTTGGAGCTCACTTGCTTTTAGAGGTTTCCTAAATCCCAAAATCTCTCTTCAGCACTCACACTACATAGCTTTTTGAACAAAAAGAGTGATAATTCTAGAGAACATTATTTCTGTGAAAACATATGAACTTGGAGATGTTTCCTGGAGTGCTCAGCTGAAAATTAATACAGCGATGTCAGGTAGTAAGAGAGGAAGAAAACAAAATAAATCCAACTGTGAGCAGTTACCTTTTGGTAGAGCATTTTCATAACAGGGCTGCAAGAAGCTGCAATGCTTCATGGTTCTGTAGCTGTTCCCTGCTGCACGACCTTCAGGCTGTACTGCAACACTTCTGCTAACACAGCCAAATAGTTTGTTTGCAGTTCCCTTAGTTTGAACAAGTTTTGGGCTTACTGTTAGCTGCATTAACATGCTAATTGAGGTTACAATTATCAAGACAAACTTCAATAATCCTTGTTGCATTAGGAAGTTTTATAGCTTCCAGTTGGAAAATGCAGCAATAAGATTTTCCCTGAATATTTCATAAAAGGGATGTGAGTGCTCTTGGTGATACAGTAACAGAACAAGGCACATAAGGCAAACCCTTAGATATATTGTTTGCAGAACAAATATAAGAAATACTTTGAAAAATGATGCATTATTTGGAGCTCATTTTTTCATTTTTTCTCCATCTGCTTGCTTCCCTTCATATTTTCCAAACATTCTCTTTTTTTTTTTTTTTTGCCATCCAAAAATAAAATTGTATAGATCTGTGTTTCTACTCCTAAATTTGAATTTTGAAATGATGCTATAATGAAGAGGTAAGAAGACTGATAGGAAGTGTTTCATGGCAAGACCTACAGGATCAGGAAATAGTATTGATAGTGTAATGAAAACCCATAATGATATAGGTTTTCAGGAAAGAGGAAGAAAAGGTGCAGTCAATAAACTGCAGCGAGTGTAAGTGGCTAAGACACTGGAATCTTACCTGCTAAACAATTAAATCAGAATTTTTTATTTTTAATTTATGCACATAAATACACCAACAGTGCTGGAAAGCTTTGTGTACAAAATATCTTGGGGTTTTTGGACTGTACATAGATATATGTGCTTATATGGCATGTATATTCAACATGGTCAGGCTCCCACATCACATTAGCATGGGGAGAGGATAATATTTAGCTCCCTTGAAGATATCCTGGACTGTGGAATTCTTCAGGAATCCCTGTCTTTTACCTGTGAGAAGGAGCTCACTGTGAAACTCACTTCTCCCAACCCGCCCAGATGAGTCTCTGCAAACCCTGTGGAAACCTCCACCCTCCCCTCTGGATCTCACAGCTTACACTCAGGGTCTCCTGGGTGTCTCCTGGACCAAAGCCTTCCTGGGAAAAGCTGGGAAGGACTGTTTTGACTCCATCTCAGTTCTTCAGGTCTCACTGTTAATGATTGCTCCAAAACCAGTGCCAAGTCACATCACCACACTTGTCTTCCCAAGGGTCCTGACAGGATGTCTTTTCCATGTGCTGCATTACATGGTATTTCTTGAAGGGCTTCTTCAGTGTTGAAGGAATTCTCTGGGATTGAATTTCTAAATGCTCTTTTGCAGGAGTATTGCACTGGAAGAAGTGACCTAATGGGATAAATCCCTTTGCAGCGTCCATTAACACCTTTTTTTAAACTTTCTTCATTTCAAGCTTAATGTTTGGAGCAGCAGCACTAAAAACATGGTGTTGGTAGGTGTCAGTGAGTCAATCTGTCAGTATGATTTGATGGAGGTAGTGGACAGCATTTGTGAGCTTCTCTGCTTTTGGCACACATTTATAAGGAGGAGCTTGGGCAAGCCACAGAGTAATACTTGGAGGATTATGAGGAATTAACCTGAACATGGATACTTTTGACTCCTGGGAAATCTGACTGCATCTCTTCATTTGGAATAGATTACAGCAGTACAGAGCAGCCAATGTAATTAATTGGTCAAATTTTTCCTGCTGTTTTACGAAGAGTCAGAGTATCAGTTATCTACTCATCTCTTGGGAAATTTATAGTGAAAAAATCTAGAGGGAAAGTTGGTTGTTTCAGCAGAAATGGATTTGCAGCTGCTGAGAAGAATTTGATTATGTGCTACTTTCAAAGAAATGCGATACGTCATTCACTCCTGGACAGAAAGCCTTTTCTGTGACTAAGATTTTCAGACAGCCTAGGGTAGCTGGGGAATAGGACTGGATTTCTTCTTTATATGTTAAGTATTTCTTAAGCTCAAAGTGTGTTAGAAGCATGCAAGCATTGGGAAATGTTACCCTCCATATATATGAAGAGACTTCCAATAATTCAGAAAAATATTAAAAATCTCGAGATGAACTTCTGGCGGACAAGGTGACGTCTGCTGTTTTGAAAGAGTTTCTCACCTGTTGAAGTACTGGCTTTATAATCAGCTTGTAATGCAAGAACTGAGACAAGTTAGTTGCACAGTATAAATACACTGTGGTTGTCTCACGTCTTGGAGGACGAATGTTAATTTCTGCACTCACAAAATTCTTGCTCTTCTATGAACCATTGGATCCTTACAAAGTGAGCTTGTGCTCATAAAATGAAGAAAATAATTGATGTGGTAGGTTTGGCTGTAATATCACATATTTATTGGAAATGTTGGTGACTGAGTGGTGTCTGCAGGAGAGTATTGTGTTATTAGAAATGCTGGCAGAGGATGGCAAGAGGAGTTTTGGCAGAGGAGCTGCACCACATCCCTCTTCAAAGGCTGAGCCTCTTCCCAGGGCTGGCCTCACAGGAAGCTCAGAGTGGTGGTTGAGCTGTGTTGCAATAAGGTAGAAAAATCATAGAGAAAGGCTTCATAAAATCAAGCCTGCTCTCCAGGAATCAGTGTCTGGCCTTGTCACAGCATTTTTCAGGTTCCCATTTCTTTTTGTATAAGAAAAAAACAGGGTTTTTGTGGTTTTTTATGAATAGTAGTTGTTTGGGGAAATTTGTAATTGTGAAGGTTTTAAAATTTTTTATAAGATTTTTTTATAGTTGTGTTTATGGGTTATGTTAATTTATGGGGTATAGTTTTAAAAATGAGTTGTTTAAAGGTAAAGGTTTTTATTATTTATTTAAAATTATTTTTATTTTTGAGAACAGAGGTTTTCTTCTTTTCTTTTCTTTTTGAGCAATTCATTAACATAACAATCTGTTTCTGGGTAAAAAACCAGCTTGCACTCGTATAAACTGATTTTGCACCGTTAGATAGAAAAATGAAAACTATCTCTTACAAACAACTTTGTGCAGGTAGACACTGAGAGTTTGAGTGACCAATCAATACAGGATAACAACTTGTTACTAACCAATAAAGTAATTGGCAAGAAAGCTCCTGACCAATTGGAGTCCCACACGAGGTCTGTAACACTGTATAAAAAGGAGTTCTGTGAATAAAGAATGGGCTTTTTCCACCATGCAGAAAATGGAGTCTGTGTGATTTATTCCCATAGAGCTGTGATACTGAGATGGTTCCTTGGTGTGGAAGAGGTTTTACAGTCACTTCTGTGAGCCAGAGAGAAGTTTGATAAGAGGATCCATGTTTACCTCTGACAGAATTTCCTACCAAGGTCGTTGACATAGAAACCAAGAAAGAAAGAAGGATAAATAGGAGAAACCTGCAACTGCCTGTTCCAATAAACACTTTGTTTGTCTTTCCTGACCAATGAGTAAAGTGTAAACCTAGGAGTTTTGTAAGAATGTATAAAAAGCATACATGCTATATTAAAAACAGTTTGAAGCCTTCTGAAAGGGGAGTGTTGCTCTGTATTGTCTCTGTTTCAACTATGACACCTGGGATGTCAGAGCTCTGTCCCTTGACAAGGTAGTGCCTGGGGAAGGCTGGCCATCCCCCTGGTACCCACAACAATGGCACCACGAAATCAGTGGAGCAGGTTTCTCCCAGCACACGCTCTCCTGAGCAGAGAACTCCCAGCAGATGGGGCTCAGTGAGGCAGCTCAGGCTTCAAGGGGCTCACACAAAGTGCTCTGCACTGGAAGGCACATAAGAGCCAGAACTGTCTGGCTGGAGCCAAGGAGGGAGAGTTCATGGACTAAAAATGCAATTCTCCAGACTGAAACAGCACTGAATCCTGCAGGATTCTTTGCCAACATCTGTTTGCTGGGAACACGCAGTGGAGCCTAAATTATGCAGCACACTGTCAGGCTGGGGAGGAGGAAACATGGGTGAGGAGCTGCATTAAATGCACCGGGAATGCCTTAACTGTGTCACTCCCTGCTTGCAACTCAAGGAACCCTGAGGTGCACGAGGTCATTGTAGGCATGACTCAAGTTGAGATCACTTCTGGAAGAACTCTCTTTTTCCTGTTCTAGCACTAGTAGCATCACAGACAAATCCCAGGAAAAAATAGAAGAACTCCACCATTAATTTTATCACCAAGGAGAGTTGAGTTTGAGTACAGCTTGCCACTATTTTTTTTTAATACAGCTTTTCACTGTTTCCAGCAAAATGGTGCATTTATTCTTGGCTTTCACCACCCAGAGGGAAGCAGCTATATGGGTCAAGTTAGTCCAAAAGATGTTGCGTATGGTTAAACCAGCTTTCATGTTACATGAGCTTTTGCAGAACATTTGGCATATTGAGTAAAAAACAGATTTTTTTTCTATCCAATATTAATTTCTAATTTGCTTTAAGGGAATGAACCAGATTAATTCTAAAATTTCCCATGCTCATATAATTATTCATGTGTCTAAGCAGCTGAGGTTTTTTCTTTGTGAACCCAGAAATAACAACTAAATTTACTGGATTTTTAATACTGCTTGGAGAAAGTGTTGTGGATAACTTTATTCTAGGACATACAGACTTTGATTTGGAGAAGTTGTTACTCCTGGAAGCAAGAGTTTACAAACTCCTCAGTGAACTGCTTCTCTTTGGTGTTGTCCTAAACCCAAAATGCATAAGGCATTTATATGGGATTGCTCTGCATAGGAAACACTTAATTTCATGCCAGATGAATTTAAGTTTAAATAGTCTATGCATTGAAGGACTCAAGCAAGTTTTGCCATCCTGAAATTGATTTGATATTTAGATTTCCCCTTAGATCTCCTCAAAATTGTTCATTTCGAGTTTAACACAATTCTTATTTGCATGAGATCTGCCAAGTAGATACGGGAATGTCTTTATTTCTTGCAAACATAATTGGACATTAACGCACGGAGTATCCTCTGAAAGCTCTGTGTGAATGGATGGATTGATGATTTTAACTTGCTTTACCTGCATAAATCCAGATAACAATACCTTGTATAACTCAACTGTTCCAATTGTTCCCCAGCAGGCAGAAATTAAGACCTGCTGTGCTCTTTCCCCAGCACTTCTGCATCTTTTACACTGGTAATCTGTGAGCTTTCTGTGTGGGTACCAGTCCCTGCCTTCACTGTGGCCTTAGCTCAGCACTGGGAAGTGATGACACGGTGCTGTGAAGAAGATCCAGCCTAGGTTAGGATGGCTGATGAAGATCTGGCTGGCTGAGAAATCCACACACCTGTGTCTCAGCTCACACACATTTGTTGTCTGTTTCTGTGTGATGAAGCTGCTTGATTGCTCTGAGCTGTGATTTAGCAGCTTTGTTGGGATGTTTTGCTGGAGCCTTTCCCAGGGGACCAGTAGTGTACAGGAACAATTCTGGTTCACTCCACAGGCCTTTCCTGGTCTGTTTTGAGTTTCAAGCCATTTCATGGCCACATTGAGAGGATGAGAGAGAAGGCAGATGCCTTACTAGTGAGAGAAGGGAGGAAAATACACATTAGTTGAATACTAACAGAGTTTTAAGTGGTTCCTTTAGCTGTAAAAGCCTCACCACCCCTCACTTCCTGCACATGCTCACAGCCTTCAGTGTTGCAGAAATACACATCTTGCACCCATTAACAGCTCAGTGATGACTCTGTGCAACTCCCTTTAGAGACAGGGAAAAGAGTGTGGGAGCAGTTTGGAGTCTCAGCATCTGTTATCCCTTCTGCCAAATTGCTGCAGCATGGCGACCAGATGGGAGTGATGCCATTTCTCCTCAAGAACGAAACACCCTTTGAGTAAGGCTTTTCATTAAGCACAAAATCCTGCAACCTCAGGCACAGCTTCCCCCCACCCCCCTTCTTTTTTTTTTTTTTTT
>WBNO01021188.1:129649-151046 GCA_013400575.1 Peucedramus taeniatus | reverse complement strand
TTTTTTTTTTTTTTGTTGATTTGGTTTTTTTGGGTTTTGTTAACTGTAAAAGATATTTTGATTAGAGACACTGCAGAATGGAGAGTTAATTTAATAGGAGGAATAAAATTATTTTATTCTTGTAAGAAAAGAAGGAACAGAAGAAATCAAGGGTATATGGCATATGATGAACAGTAAACTCAGACATTATTCTTTGATAAAGATACTGATGTTTACATTTAGTTTTACCCATGTGCTTTCAGCTTTCCTTATCCATTTCACATGTTAGCACAGGTAAAAATATTTAATTAGTGTTACCGTAGTTGCCGTAGTTTTAAATGTGGTTAAACTTTTGGGGCACACTGTTGAAACTGCATTATGATGTGTGTAGAGTAGTGAAACGCAGAGCCACCTCTGGGCATCTGAACAGAGCTGTTCCCTCAGCTTGTCCCTGTCATCAGGTAAGTATGTGTGCAATGGCAAGGAAGAGCTCAAAAGTCATGGGCACTTCCTTCAGGAGTCTGTCTTTGCAAGTCTAATATGTAGACACTGTTGGAACTCTGGATACTGAGAGTTTTGGGCTTTCTGTGCTGCCAGGCACTGACACCCAAGAGAACTCTACATTTGACCTGAGGCCGTGGAGAAGGCTTCCAAAATGGAATGATGGAACTGGGATTGTGCGTGTGGAGTCTGAATAGAAGTGTGTAATATCACAGGGTGGAAAACTTGGAGTTTAAGGTTTTAGAATATAGTAATATTTATAAGGCAAGATGGAGGTTTTAGGGTGCTGGCTGGTCCTTCTTCTTCACCTTCTTCTCCATGGGTTTGGGTGGTATTTTGTAATTGGACAGAAAAATCCACTTTGAGGGACATGAGGGATTGGTTGTTGGGTTAAAAGTGAAAATAATTTAGTTGTCATTTCTTAATTGGATAGTTTAGCCTTCAAAGACCTTGTAGAGAAAGATATTTACAGCCATTTTGTAGCTTGGAATGCTGTAGAACTCATGACTGTAATTTAGATAGGAAATAATAAACATCTGAGTTTGAACACAAAACACCATCTCAAGCCCTTCAATCCCAACTTTGACAGAGGCAGAAAAGAAGTTAAAGAATAGACAAGACATTATGAAATTTCAAGTCATACAGATTTAATCCAGGCAGGTTTCTTTAAGCATTGGGTAAAGGCATTAGCCTCACAGTTATTTGCAGAGAAATTTCATGTACAGCTTCACATACTTGCAAAACTTTGCCAGCAATGCACTCTGAGTAATTTCATCCACATCTATATCTGGGCAAACCATTTGCTGAGGTATTTTCTGCCATCTGTGAATGTTCATCTGCAGTTTATTTGCCAGATGTGTGTTGGCAGCACACATGCTACAAGAAACAAGGATCCAGAACTGAAACAGTAATCCAGTGTTGCAAATCGAGAAAACCTTTGCAACCTACTATCTAATCATGTAAATTAGTTTGCTAAATAAATGCATTGTTTATATATAAAGAACAAAATAATGAATTGCTGTAAACGTGGGTCTCAGGAAAGCCATTTTCACAGGTGCATGAGCCACAGCACTTGGGGAATTCAGTTGATCCTAGCTGGTCTGCCCTGGTGACATTTAAGTTATTTTCCCATGACTTGAGTATTCCAGTTCCTTTACAGCATGCTTTGTGTCATTTAACCTTGGCTGACTTGTGGAGGATTTCAAAGCCACTGTTTTAGTATTGGATTTCTCATGATACCACCACTGGTATCAATCAATTCCCTTCTCTTGGTCAGTGTAGGGGGTGAGGGGACTGCACTGTGTAACCCTAATTTAGAACAGTCTCAGAGAAAAAGGAAACTCTGAAACAGTGATTTAGCTCATGCAGTAAGATATAGGTGTATAACTAGGACAGGGTGTGGTGAGAAATCCCCTGAATGTTCAAGTTGTGTGGGAGGTATGCATACAAATCCACTTAACAGTTGGGTTTCTGTGAGGAATATTCTTCCTACACAGAATATTGGAAAAATTGAGGAAGTGTATTTGAGGAGAGCCTAAGCCCTGCTAATAAAAGCCTAACCCTGCTAGGCGAGCCCTGCACTCTTGTGGCTAAACTAAGCAGCCTGGTATCAGCTGTGGTCTAAATTTACCTTTGATATCTTTATATTACCCCTATCTGTGGCTGCAGCAGACATCCCCTGAGGCTGCACTTAGGCTGGCTGAGCAGGCATGGAACTTTGCTAATGAGTCCTGAGGCTTCTCACATTCCTCCTGCAGGAGCTGCTGGATGTTGGGAGATGTCAAAGGTCTGACTGAAGTGGGGCTGAAAAGCAAACACACTGTCCCAAGGATCAAAGGAACTCTTGCTGTATCCCAGGGACCAGCTCAAGCATGGCCAGAGCCTTTCTAATCCTCAGTTTCTGTAATCAGGGCTCTATTAAAGTCTTTGTTTGCTCAAACGCCAGTACTCCTAGTTCTGTAAGAGCTGTGTAAGTGGAGCTGCAGCCAGAGATGTGCTCCCGATGTGTGAATTGCTCTCTGTGCCTTTGCAGACTAAAGTTGTGGGAGGTGCTGGCCATGAACCTGAGGGAATTAGGGATGCAGTGAATTGAGCCCTTGCTGAATTAGGTGTGGTCCTGTTGTTGGGAGTTACAGGATCCTCTCAGAGACTTTTTCTTTTGTCCCATAATTTAAATTAGCAGTCTTTTTCAGGAGTTCTATTCACAGTAGTCTATTCACATGCTGAAAAGTTGATTACCCCATTCTCATTTTTCAGGAGTAAGAATCTGTAGGTCAGATTGCACAGCCTGTCCTGGGGCATGTCATCGAAATCACATCACCCAACAAGACATATTTTAAGGTTTATGGACACTGTTGTTAATGACCTTAACTAGAATGGATTAAAAAATGCACTTATTACTTACATATAAACCAGCTTTTTTAGAGAGAGTAGTTTAATAATAGTTTATCATCTCTCAGTCCTGCTCTGCCCACCACCCCTAACTTATGCTATTTGTGTTTGTAATATGCTTAAAACTGTTTCTCATTTTATTGGAATTTAATAAGCTATTCATACAGGCATTTTTAAATTGTGACCCCGATTCCTTGAAGTCAGCTTACCTGGCATTTTAAATGTCATCTCTAAAACTTCCTTTAGTGTGTAAGACTTTATTTCTATTTTAATTATTACACCTGCAATGCTGAACTCCGTACTCGTGCCAGTTAATTATGTTTCCATGCTGAGTGCTGTGCCTTGAGATGAATGGATGACATGGGAATGTTGGCAATGCATGCTGCAAGCACCTTCCTGTGTGTGGGCTGTCCAAGGGCAGAGGGTACTGTTCATCATTCTGTTCCAGGTACAGTATATTGCTGTAAAATACACAAAAAAAATCAGAAAAAAGAGAGTATTTCAGAAAGCAAAAGTCCAAGTCATTTTGCATGCACAGTGTTTACAGGGGGCTTGGGTGTAGATTTGCATGTAAAATATGTTGTGGCCACACTCTGTAAGAGGCAGGCTTTAATGGCTTTTAGACCCCACTGGGTGGGAGGCTTTAGGTTATCCCTTAATGTTTAATTACATGGAATGTGTGTTTAGCAGATTGCTCAGCTGTCACCTGGAATCCTTCAGGCTGGATGCTGTGAGCTGCTGATAGCCCTGATGGAGCAGCTCTGTGGGTGCTAATATGGCAAAGATCAGATTTCCCATTTGGGGCTGTTTGCAGTGGCCCTTTGCTTTGGCACTTATCTGTCAGGCCTGGCCAGGTGGCTTTGCTTGGCTGGTAATGAATGTGGAAAACTGCTGCATTATCTGTTCACAGAACTAAGGTTTGTGTGTCTTGATAAAGGTAAACACTAGGGTGGTGGAAGCTTTTCCAATGCAATTTGTTTCTTTGGTGGAAACATTTCAATTTTCTGGGCTTTTCAGTTTTTCTGTTTGTTTGTATGATGTGGTATGGCCAAGAAATGCCTGTTCCCTCTGGAGTTTGCAAGTTAGTATGGAAATGGAAATAGGAGCACAGCTGCTTTTGCAATGTGTGTGAGAAGCAGAAAGGTGTCATTACCAGTTGTGTTTAGTTGGCTTTGTCCTGGCTCTTTTAGAATCTATCACTATTACAGGTCAAGAATTTTTTTTCATTTTCTGAAAAAAATTGTGTTTTGGAGATGAAATAACATAGAAAAAAAGTAATTTTACACTTGTTATATATATATATATATATAAAACAGCGTATAACTATGTCAAAACTGTAAGAAGAAAGAACAAATTAAAAATTAACTACTGGGGAGAAAAAGAAGAAATTAGTTCTTTTTTGATGGCAAGAAAGACAATTTCACCAAATCAGGAAACTAAAAAGGAAAGTAACACTGCTTTAGGATAAAATGAGGTGTGTGCAGGAGCAGCACAGTCAAAGCAAAGGGTGGCGCATGAAAACAAACCTCAGGCTGAGGAACACCACACAGAAGTGTGTCAGTCTGACTGGTCATTTTCTCTTCCTTTGTAACACAGAGCCAGGCAGCTTGGGGGTAGGGATGAAAACTCAGCTTTCTGTCACTGGCCTTCAAGCAAGTCAGTAGTGACTAAATGATAAAAAAAATGTTTGACCTGTAATAGTGATAGATTCTAAAAGAGCCAGGACAAAGCCAACTAAACACAACTGGTAATGACACCTTTCTGCTTCTCACACACATTGCAAAAGCAGCTGTGCTCCTATTTCCATTTCCATACTAACTTGCAAACTCCAGAGGGAACAGGCATTTCTTGGCCATACCACATCATACAAACAAACAGAAAAACTGAAAAGCCCAGAAAATTGAAATGTTTCCACCAAAGAAACAAATTGCTTTTGTGGTAGCTGTGATGGCAGCCTCTGGATTTCTCTGAAAGTACTCAGTGATATTGCAGCTGTTTGCTGATAGAAACCCCTTAAGTGCTGGTATCAGTGAAAAGTGGAATTAAATTAATTGTCCTTTGAAAGATGCACCCCAGAATGAGCAAATCCCTTGAATATTTGGTTTTGCATGTGCAGTAACTTAAGAGTAGCACTGGAGTAATCTTAAAACAGCTTCCAACAGCTGGGGCTGTAATGTGTGCCTTGTCTTAGGCTAATACACTACTTAGTCAATACCATGGTAACAAGAAGGCTCTGTTGAAGGGTTCCTCTTGTGTGGAATTACTGTAGGATGCTGCACTAGTATGAGCTTATGAATTCTTCTCCAGAGATCCCTATTAGCAGAGTGTGGTGTTTCCATGCTGGGAATTTGAGTTACTTTCCTGGAGGGATCTCATCCATTTATCTTCACAAATGCTAAACCTGCTCGTGCTGGAAGAATGAATCCTCTCACTTAGCTGATCTAAGTGTCAAGCTTCCCCTTGGTGGTGGGACACCTTGCACTGACCTGTAAAAAGCAATTTATTTGTTATCCATGGGAAAGTGAAGGCTGATCCTACTCATAGGGAGGAGTTACCTCCAAAGAGGTAACAACAATAACCTTCAAAATGATACTCTTTGTCAAATGAGTCTGCACCAACCCTAATGTTATTTTCCAGGTAGAATATTCTGCCTGATAGGTATCTCTGAAAAACTCAAAATGAATAGGGCTGCTCTCTGGGAGTGCAGTACAGGGAAGGATTTCTGCACATAAGCTCCATGCACAAATTACATAATTGCATAATTGCAAATATTTGCATAATTGCAAAACTTAAAATCCTTCTTATTTTGCAGACCTGTGATTGTTCCACTTGTCCTCTAAGTAATGGGAAGGCCAGCTTTATTAATCACCTCTTTTTCAAGGAGACCATGAAGTTGCAGCATGCAAGGTAAGAAATTTCAGATATTCTCCAGGCAAAGTAAAGGATCAGCCAAGATGTGCTTCTCATATTTTAAGTGGAAATCTAAAGCAAATCTGAAGAAAAGTTCAGATTCTCTGAGTCTGAATATTCAAACTGATTGAATAGTGTAAACAGTCCCAGTGTTAGAGACATAATTCTGAATAAGGGACCTGTCTTAAAACATGCTTGGAAGAGATACCTTAAAGACAGAGGAAACTTAAGCAGTTCAGAAACAACCAAAAAATGTACCTCACTCAGATTAACCAAGATTACTGTTTGTTTTGAATTAGCAGAAAAGAATTAAAGTCTAGGCTGGAGATCAGAAGAAGAATCTGAAGTTATAGAGGGGATAGCTGAGACTGTCATTGCAGCTTGTGATGTGTAGTTGACAGGATGCTGACAGAAATCTATAAAAGAAAATTCCTGTGCTGAATGGCCAGGGAGGTCAGTCTTAGAGGACCTAGGGGATGTTACCAAGGTGCTGTCATCCTAATGAGGCCTCTTTGTGGTATAAAATAGGCTACACACTCTTTTTTACAAGTATGGAAAATTTATCCAGCTCTAGTCACTTCAAAGGAAGATTGGTGTGCAACCATTCAGGTCTGGTCCTGTACACTGCATGATGACTTCTTTTTATTTCTTTCTTTCTTTTCTTTATTTTTTTTCTGGTGTGCCATCCATTTCAATCCATCTTTCTGGCTCTGAATAACCCTCACAGCTTTAGCAAAGCAATATTGCATAAGGCAGGAATTACTAAAATTGATCTTCTCAATTTTAGCAGTGTCCCTGGTCAGGTTTCAGCTTCAGGATTGCCAGTTTGAAACAGATAAAGCTCACATAAACATTTGGAATGTCTCAAAGCTGGTCTCAAGACAGTCTCAAAGCTGGTCTGCCAGTGTTGCCCTCCACAAGGGGAGAACCACCCAGAAAAGCTCAGCTCATTAAGTAGGAACCAAGGTTGTATGCCCCAAATGAGGGTTCAGTCATGGGTTTAAGCTTAGGTGTACCAGATATTATGGTTGAGATATGTATCCTTGTGTCCACAGAGGTGTGTGAGAGCTTCAGGGCTACTGAAATAAATTTGTCCTTCAACTATCCCGTATAGTCTTGCTGGAAAAAGAAGACAATACCTCTCCAAAAGAATGTTGTATTTTCAATGAAATGGGGAAATAATTTCCAAAGCCGTGAACTAAAAAGATCCCTGCCCTTGGGCTGCACAAAGGACACATTTTTCCCATAGTATTCTCTCCCCTCCAGCAGGAGCAATAAGTGAGTTCCCTTTAGCCAAGCCAGAGAAAGGTGAGGAAATGGTGATAGTTTTTGTATAAGGGAATCAGCATGCTGTAACATCCAGAGTCTCAGGCTGGAATCTGTTCAATTACCTGGCTGCTTCTGGAGTCTTACCAGAGCCTGGGAGAGCCTGGATTGACTTCCTGCAGCTGCTAGCATGCTCCTGTTGCAGGGTGGAGAAAATCATCAGTGGGCAGCAAACACGGTGAGGCTGAACCTGTAACACTGCCAGGAGAGCTCAGGCTTGTCAAGGCATGGGGTCAGGGGCATACAGGAGGGGAAGGGAGACTGGAACAATGTGAGCTGGAGTGAACTTGGAAAAGGAAACTGAGTATCTGTGTCTTTTCTCAAAGATGTAAGTAGACATTTATGGAAGTGATGCCTCAGTTTTAGCTTTTATATTTTTCAGATTCTGTGCTGCTTTAGTGTGTAATTCTGAGCTTCATATTAGTGGATGGTGAGCTCTCTTCACAGAACAGGGAGACAAAACAATTCCTTCACTAGCTGGGGACCAAGGACAAATGATCCAAATCTCAGCCCCAAGAGCATAAACAACGTGGACTGAGGAGAGAAAAACAAGAAGGATGGGACTGCATCAGCTAAAGCTGTAACTGGACAATGAACTCCAAAATGCAAATGGAGCAGAACTTATAAAAGTGAGAGACCCCGTGCCCGGTCGTGCATTTTGTGACCATTTTGGTTCATCTTGGGTGCAGCCCTGGCTGGGCTCTTGTGCTGCCCAAGGTGGATCCATTGAGGGCTTTTCATAAATCCCTACTTTATTCTTTTATTCCTTCTACCTCTGTTCTAGGTCAGCCTTCTCAAGGCATCAGAAGGTACTTGCAAATGGAGGGCAATGCCTTTTTTAGCAAGTGAGGCAATTTTCTCAAAACTTGAACATGAGTGTTCTTTCTCTCATTGCTGTTGAATCCCTTTGAAGTTCACAGACTGTGCAGTGCTCTTGTCAGCCTTTGTAAATACACAGCAATTCATGAAGCACTGTTGGAGCAATGGAGTCACTTCAGCCTCACATTTTCTGATTAAAACCAAAAGAAGGAGAAGAACAGTCTGAGATTGGATTTTCTTGAGCATGGGTGTTGTTGAAGCCAAATAAACACTCAAGACCCTAACAGGATTTTAAACAGAAAAACTCTGAACTAGAACAGCTTCACAGACAGAGATATGTGATACATTTCTGAACAGCAGCAGCTTTGCCTTGGATTTCATCTTAGGTCATATTTCCTCAAAAAGTGTACTCTACTTAGCTGCTCAGAACCAGCTACATGATCCCAACTCAGCATTAAGAGTTTGTGTTAAAAGGAGCTTCAAGTACAATCTGTACAAATACGTGTTGGGATGGAACCCAAATTTATGTTCAGAAGTGCTGATCTTTGAGAACAAATGGTTGCATTCAAGGAAAGACATGTCTCAAGACAAAAAAAGTCATGTTATGGAACCTTAATTGTCCATTTATTTTTTTCAATGCCTAAACAAAGCTATATTTGCTTGTGACTAATAATGCTTTTTCTAGGAAGTTATTAGATTATTTATTTTATTTAGCTATCCAAAGAAATCACTGTTTTCTTGGCAAGCGTGCTCTTCCCCTTCAAATCTATGTAAAACCAATTAATAGAAAACACATCATTAGGGCAAAGTGGTAACAGATGTGTTTCAGAGAGGCAGTGTGAAGATAGATCTCCATTATATTGCTTTCATTGGAAGGAGTTTTTGAGAAAAGAATAAATGTGTGACTGAGAGTAATGATAGAAGATTAGGAAGAACTTAACGTGCCTTGGGAGGGGATAAGAGATAAGGACTTACAGGGAAGAAAGAAATGCATACATCACAGAGAAAACTGGTGGTTAGGAAGAGATAGGAAATTGAGATTTGCAATATGTAAGTGGATTTAGAGGAATAATGGACAAGGTGAGCTATAAAAAAGAGTTCCTGGAAATAAGAGTAGATTTCAGGTCTGGGCAGCAGTTGTTTTCCAAGCCTCAGAAGTAGCATATGTCTGATGTTCAAAAGACTGCAAATGATTGAGGTTGCTACGTATCAAAACTGAGCCATGTTAACCATATTAAACCCTCTGCTGAAAGTCACTTTAAGCATATTCTAAATAAGCTAGAAAATTAAAGGAGACCTGTTGATTGGATCCTTGAATCTGAAAACTATTTATAGTTCTGAAAACGAGTTGTGTTGAGGAGCCTGAGCTTCTAGCTGGCTGACAACTACCTCTTGTGTGGGAAGACAGTGTGGTACCTCCCCTTTTCTGAGTGCAAGGAAGTGCTTCAGTTGGTTTCTTTGAAGGTGACACCTCAAGTGACCTCTATGTACATCAAGTGGCTTTGTCAGGCTGAAAGGCATCCCCCCACCATTGCCATTCTGTGCATTCTCCCCAAATACCTATTTATGGGCTAAGAAAACTGCATGGAACAAAGTGCTAAACGTAGGGGATTTGAAAGGATGTACAGGAGTGCACATTTATCTTTTATTATCTCCCTTAAGCAGTGCTGTTATTCAGGAGCTCTAACAGCCATCCATTATTCATCAGCTGTCTTCCTCCTCAGCTGATTGCTGAGCAGAGTTGCCATGTGGAACAGCAGCCTTGCAGAGTGTGAAGTGGGATGGATACTGGATTATGCAAGGGAATTTTCTGCTCCAGTAAAGGTCTGGTTTCCACGGCTTCTGGCACAACTGAGCAGAAAAAGTCAGTGCAAATGTAGGGCACAATGCTATACCTGAAAAGATTAAGACACTAGTGGCCATGAGTAACTCCTTCCTGTAGAACTGCTTTTGCTAAGGCATTCTAATGTGGGTGAGCTTTCATCCAGGTTTGGAAACTGCCTCAAGTGCACAAAACACCAGGAGTTCCAGGTGTTCCAGCCTATTTGACCTGAAGCTGGGTGGCTCTCAGGGCACAGTGTGGCACAGTGTGGAGCAGATGTGCTGTCAGATGCTGGCTTTGTGAGCCGGAGGTGCCAGATCGGGGGATTTGTAAGAGCCACCTGTCTACTTTGTCTTAAACTTAGCCAGCAAACATTCACCCTGCAGTGCCAGTTGAAAATGCCTTTCTGGAAAAGAAAATGTAGGAATTTGGATCCCTTGGCTTATATGTAAAGTAAACACTTAAGGGTTTGGCACAGTGATTAATTTACCTACTTTCTAAGGGTATCCCCACTCAGGGATGTGTAGTAACCCTTCTAAACCCTTCCAGCTTGCTTACCCCATGATCACATGAACTTGTGCCTTACAAAGCAATCTACTCCAGCTTCTCTAGTTTTCTGTAGGGGTGAGCACAGCATTTCTACTGCACGTGCTGTATGTAGGGCTTTAAACCCCAAGCATAAAAAAATTGATGTGCTGTGCATGTAATTTACCTTGCCTGCCTCAGGCATCAAATATCACACGTGGCAGATCAGTGATTGAAGTAATTGATAGTCATGCAGGAGATTGGAAGAGCTGTAGGATATGCAGTGTAATGAAACAATTTTGACTTACTCAAGTTTTCAGCCTTGAAGCAAGAGGGCACCAAGACTGTGCTTAATTACAAAAATGATGTCTGTCAAAGTGTTTGAAGCCTGTGTCACACAGATTTGTGGCATGAATTGTGAGTAATATCAAGCTCACTTGATGGCCTGAGAACTTCCCACCACCCCTACAAACAATGCAGACCTGTTGTGCAGAAATTAATTTGTGTTTCAGTGTTTTTAATTAGGTGACTGGTATGAAAATAACACCACAAAATAAAATAGCAAGAACAGGGATTAGCTATTTAAGGTCAAAATATTTTTTTTTTCTAGAGGTATATTGAGATCTTGCATAAGAGCCAATGATTTCTCTGGGTAATGTTCAAGCAGAATTGAATTTTTGATTATATAATCAACTCAGCCTTAAACAGCTATAACCACCTACTAAAATGGAAGTATTTTATGAGAAATCAACTGTATAAGGAGACTTCAGAGCATTTTAAAGCAAGTGGGTTTTTTTACCCTTTTTTTAGCTGACCCGTTATTATAATGGTGCTTCCTTTGAGAGACCTTTTAGCCAAGGCTGCCAACAATAGACTTCTGGGCTATGAGTGCTCCAGGTCAGCCTCTGTGCTCAGGGAAATGGCCAAGAAAAGTGCAAACCAGTGATCAGATTGCTTGTTCCTGCAAGCTGCAAATAACTCTTTGTTCTGCTTCTCAGCCTTACAGACCCTACGTGGCTGCACGATATTGTGCCAACAGCAATTTGAAGAAATCTTGTTTCAGATACCTAATATGTGAATCAGACTCCAGGATGCCAGCAAAGCTGGTTCACAAGGAAGGATGCTCCTTTCTTTTGTGCTGCTTGAACTGCATCACCCTGCTGTGGTGCTTAATGAAATCGTTGTGCAAACTGTGAATGCTGATTTTTTTATAAGCCAACTACCACAAACAGTTCTGTGTTCTCAATCAGCTGTAAGCTGACAGAAGCCTTGTCACACTCCATGTTTGGAGGCAGCTAAAGGACAATCCAAGCAGACATTAATATAACATTTATATTCGTAAATATGAATATGCTGAAACTCTCTACTGAATTAAACTCCTTGTCCAAAGAAGACTGAATGGGATGGCCTAGCAGGAACTAATTTTTGCCAGGACAAGGTTAGGGCAGCTAAAGGAACCTGTACTTTGATTTAGATGCTGTGTTCACATACTGTGACCAAAGTGTTTTAGGAACAGAAAAATCTCATGCTAAGCAACAAACAAGGAGGGCCTGAGGATCTTGAAAGGATTTTAGGAGAAAGTTATTTTTGCAGATTTGTACAAGGCCAATATCTGTGAAAATCATGAACACTTGCAGCACACTCTGCTTGGCCTGTAGCAGATATGTCCAGTGGCAGTGAGGGGACAATCAAGACCCATAACACCCAAGAAAGCAAAATGCTGTTAATGGGTGGAGTATATTACTGGGGTGCCACTCACTACAGACTCCTCCAAGAAGAGCCTGAGAATGAGCTGCAGAAGCAATGTGTGAATTGTGCTTAGTGGCTGAAATAAGCTGTGTGCTTCAAAGTTCTGGTCCTGGCCTAGCCTAGCACGATATGAGGTGCTCCATCAAATTCAGAGTTTGTTAGTTTATAGCAACAAGTGTAGATTTAATAGCAATATATTCAAGGCAAACTTATATCATCAATATAAAAGGATACTCAGGTGAGGTGACTGCAGTCTGAATTTCTCAGGTAAAGTGTGCTCTAAATTAAGAGCAGTAGAGCACTCAGAAGGAGGTAAATATTTACTAGAGTAGGAGATAATTTTGTGATTTAAACCTAGCATCAAGTTCCCAACCAGGTGCATACACCTTGCAGGTCAGAACTTCTGAAGAGCTGATGAACAGCAGTTCCTCAGCTGTTTGTGCACTACCAGTCTGTTGTTATGGACTTACAAGACAAGTGTTATTTAAGATCTAGAGCCCTATCCTCATCCTCTTTGCAACGAAACTCTGGGTGTGTTTGGTATGTTTTGTAAGAGCTGACAGCCAGTCCACCATGCAGCTCTTAGGTTGCTACTGAAATATCTTTGCAGGGTATTGCTGATGCCTTTGCATTTTGACTTTTATATTTTCCATATATTTGTAATCCTGCAGTTCTTTAGTGTATAACTCTAAACTCCATACCCAGTGTGAGCTGCTGCTGCTTTCCCATTTTGGGCAGACACAACAATTCCTCTCCAGGCCTGGCAATCAAGGACACCTCACTGCCTCAGGCCCTGAGAGATGGAAACAAAAGTGAGTTGGGGGGAGCAAACTTGGGGTAAATGACTTCATTACCTGAAGCTGGAATTGGAAGATGAACCCCCAATATGCAAACTTATGAAAGTTTGAAAACCTGTGAGCTGTGGTCCATTTTTGGGTGCAGCCCCTGGGTGGCTTCATCAGCCCTAAATGTACCTGAAGGCCCTTCAGTAAATATAACTGCTTTTTATTCCCTGAATTTTGTCTGGCCTCTGTTTTTAGGTAGCCCAAAAAGACATCATTGTGACTGAGTGCTTTTCAAAGGCAAGTATCCTCCTTCAGAGCATGATTCAAAGCCAGCTGAAATGAACACAGATAACCTGATTGGAGCTTTATATCAGGCACCCTCTGCCATCCCAGATGGTAAGAGGGAGAAATAGATACAAACTGAGAGTTTTGAGCAGCTTTTCACATTTCTTTCTTGAAGATGTTAGGGAATAATTACAGTCTGAGACAACTCCTTTTTCTGCTTGATGTGGATTTAAAAAGAGCTTTCTATAATGCAGCCTCCTGTTTAATGGACAGTGCAAAACTTCTTTGTATTCTAGAAACCTGCCCATTCAAAATGCAGGATTCATTCTCTAGTACCAGGAGACAACAACTGCAAAGAGGTGAACTCTGGTGATGCCTGAATATCTCAACAGCTTCCTCTGTTCTGCAGAAGAACTTGAGGTGATTTAGCATTTCATTTTAAAGTCTAATTTGTCATACATTGATAACAAAGTTTATTATGAATGCCAGTAGTTAATCTTGGAAAATTTACAATCTGTTGAATGGAAAAATATTGCAGCACTGATATTTCCAGTGCAGGTGAGTCCTTAGGAGATACTACAATTTTACCATGGTGAAGCCAGAAGAATTAGGTATATTATATCCAGGCCAGGGATGGTATGTCTTTCTGGATCTTGGAAGTCAGAAGGTTTAAGTCAAATATTTAACATAAGAGCTGTTTATTTTACCATTATATTTGATCACAGGGAACACCTTTGTAGAATGCCAGAGGAGTCCCTTTGCTCTTTTATAATATAAAGGCAAATGAAAATACGAAAATGGAAACCTAAAATGCAATATTTCAGATTTTCCAGCACCAATAATTCAGCTTTTATATTTCAAATGAAGCACATTACCATCTTGCAAAAATAATATTGATAAAGATATTCAATTCAAGGTTAGTTTAGCCACAAACACTTAGATTAATTTTTAAGAAACATACTGGTATGGTGGTAAGAACTTCTCCTATTCTTGAACAGTCATAGAAAATTTAGGTGTCTTCTATGATTGTTTGCCTAAAGTTTGCCTATAAATATTAAAAATTCAGCATGATGAAGTCACAGTACAAAAACCTTTTGAATTTTTTATAGCCTACACAAAAACCTACTGCAGTTTGTGCTTGACTAGTGCTGAATGAGGCATGAACTGAAATCCAGCTGTGACTGTTTTGATTTTCATTCATTGTTAAGTTGCATGTCCAATTCAACCAATCCTTTACTGGATGTCAATCTATCCAGGCAAACCCCATTGCATTACACCTTTAAACACTGCCTGTGCAAAGGTGGCAAAAGCAGAGACTTTTTTCTTTGGAATGTGGCTCCAGTAAAGCACATGACATGCAGTTAAAAATACCCCACAACCCCAAGAACAACTGAAGATAAATGGTCATTTGAATCATAGCAAGCAACTGTCAGGACAGGAAAATCCTTCAGGATTGCAGCAAATAGCTTGAATGTATTTACATTTTAAATTTAGCAAGTCAAAACAGACCATGCCATGACACAGCTTTGGCTCTGTAGTTTCCCCAGTAGCTGAGAAAATTTCCAGGTGAAGGAAGGACGATTATGGAGTTGTTTAGGTTGGAAAAGCCACTCTGCTCCCAGCCTGTAGCTCTGCAGAGGCTTGTTGTGACCCAAGAGCAGGACCTGGCACTTCAGCTTATTGGACTTCATGCCATTGGCCTGGGCTCATGGATCCCTGAATTTTGTCTGGCCTCTGTTGGCTGTCCTGCTCTCCAGCAGGTGGGCACTGAGCCATCTGGATCTTGGCTGGACTGTGGATAAAGATGTTACACACAGCTGACCCCAATGCTGACCCCTGGGGAACCTTCCTTGTGACCAGCCCCAGCTGGATGTCACCATCTCCCAGCAGGTGTCTGCCACCCAGCCAGTCTTCAGCCAGTGAAAAGTGCTGCTGTCCAGGCCAAGGGCTACCAGCTTTTCCAGAAGAATGCTAAAAATATCCACAGTCTTTTCCTTGTCCACTAAGTGGATCTTCTTGGCAGAGGAGATCAGGTTCCTCAAGCCCAACCTGCCTACCAGGAATCCATGCTGTGTGGGCCTGATCCCCTTGTTGATCTGCAGGTGCTGTCTGATGGCACCCAAGGTGATCTGCTCCAGCAGCAAGATCAGACTGACAGGCCTGAAGTTCCTGGGGTTGTCACTCCCACACTTATTGTAGGTGAGCATCACATTTGTTAACCTCCAGCCAGCTGGGTCCTCACCAGTTAGGCAACACTGCTGATAATGTTTGAATGTGGGTCTGTGTTTTACCTCCATGCACCAGAAATGGCTTGCCCTGTTTTCCTCTGCTCTGGTGTTGTAGTTGAGATGGTCACAATACAAAGCAACACTCCATTTTCAGAAGGCTTCAAACCTGGTTTTATTACAGCATGTATGGTTTTTATACATTCTTACAAAGCTTACAAGTTTATACTTTACTCATTGGTCAGGAAAGACAAAGTGTTTATTGGAACAGGCAGTTACAGGTTTCTCCTATTTATCCTTCTTTCTTTCTTGGTTTCTGTGTCAGTGACCTTGGTAGGAAATTCTGTCAGGGGTAAACTTGGATCCTCTTATCAAACTTCTCTCTGGCTCACAGAAGTTGCTGTAAAACCTCTTCCATGCTCTGGAACATAATGAAACTGCAAGCATCATCTCTGTCAGTCTGGGCTGCTCTTCCTGCTCAGCTGTGTAATGTCTTCCAAATCACCTCCTGACTCTGGCATCTGGGGGAGAAACACCAAAGTTGTATAAATGAAAATTCAAAGTGCATATTTGTACCATGTGTTTGGCTTTGCTCCCTGCCCATGTGCTGTGGATGTGGAAAGGTTGGCTGTAAATGCCACCTGAGGCAGGATTACACTGTCCTATTTAGATGCTTTTTTTTCTCTCAGAACAGCAGGCTTGTGGTACTTCCATGATTCTGTTTGGGACTAAATGTAGAGTGGGGGTTGAAGAGAAAGCAGAACCTTACAAAGGTACATAAATCCTCACCTTACAAAGATCAGGGCTGGAGCTGTGTTTGACTAGGGATACACAGAGCCTGTCATTTCAGTGGCTTGGATGTTGACTTGGAAGCAAACCTCACTTACCTTAATGTTGACAGTCACTAAGGTCAGAATGTAATCTGTCAGTACAGAGTGACTGCTCTTTGTAATCATGCTGTTTATCCTGGAAGGACCTGGCAAGACATTTATACTTTGCAACCCCTATCTCTCAGGAATTATAATCTCTTGTTGAAATTGCTTTCCTAGGAGAGCTATCTCATTGTTTTCTGCTGGTCCCTGTTTCTGTTTTTCCCTCTTTTAGTCGTGATCTTTTAGTGTCTTGCCTGATGAAATCAGTTTGAGGTAATTTCAGCCAACTCTCTCCAGACCCTGTACTCTGGATCAGCTTTTTATAGGCTGGAAATGCTGTGACTACCAACCAACTTTTGACAAAGCTGGACCTGTCAAAAGAGGCTTTAGCATTTGAAAAATATTGCTTCCTAAGAAGAAAGCAGAAATGAGGGCTCTTAAAGCAGCAGAAATCTAGTCCCTGATAGTGCAATCTGTGCCTTTATCAGCTTCTCCAGATACTCCCTTTATATGATTCAAGGAGAACCTGTGCCATTTGTATTCCTGTCATTGGTGCTATGCTGCTTTTTGCAGAGAAAGGTAAGGGTGTCATCCAAAACAAAGAAGCTCTGCAAAGCTCTTTAACATGAGAAACTTCCTTCAGAGCAAATTGCCTGATAGATACAGAGTGGAAATCTTTCAGTTATTTGGATCACCAGGATGAGAGTAGGTTTATTGTTCTTTACTATGTATAGCATGTGTGTATGTATATAAATATATAGTGAAGAAAAATCTTAAATTAACTTATACAACTAGTTAAGAAAAGTTTTTTTTTCCAAATCTTTGATAAACCTTTAGAAGTAAATTTCAGGTTGAAATTCTTTTTGGGTGTTTGTATTTATGACATCATCCAGTTCTTGGTGAAGGAAAACAGTGGAAAGAAAGACTTCAAAAAAGGAGAGAAAAAAAAAAGCAAAATTGAATGTAAATTTATATAAATAAGTTTAGAAAGCACAATGTTCTCTGGAAAGCATGAAGGTTTTAACCAGATTGTGCAATTAAAAACTGGGTCAATCATGTTTTTTCATTAAAAATGTAGACATTTGGGCTAGTTCTGATTTTAGCATCAAGCATGTAAATATGCCATTAAGAAACACTTTCAGTTTAGCATTTGAATTTCCAGAAATAGTGCTTAAAAATCCTACTTTCCCATAATTTGTGGTGAAAATCTTGTGACTGAGTTTTTTTCACGGCCATTAGGGAGATGTTTGTAGCAGTGAATTCCTGGACTGGCAGTTAATGTGGAAATCCCAGGAAACATATTTAGGTCTTGAACAGATGCAGTTTAAATATGTGACCTCTTCCCAAACCTTTTAAGGATTTAATTTTTTTTTCTCCACTGAAAATATCAACAATAACAAAAATATTTATGGTTGTCTACTGAAATTTTTCAGAGCCTGTTTAAATTGAGGAGGAAGCAGCATAAGGGAAGGGATTCTGAGCAGAGACCACCAGTGTTGCCAGATACTTCACAAATGTGTTTATAAGCCAGGAGAGAAGGCTGCTTCTCCCAAGGCTAAGAGGAATGAATCACTGCTGTGGGAGGTACAGTGTCATCCAAGAAAAGAGAAACTCTTCTCCTTTGCACCCAAGCCAGCTGCTTAGCTGGTTAAAAAAATGTTTTTAGATACATTGGTGTGTTGCAAAGCAAGTCAAACATCCTCAGCTCTTCATGTTCCATGACATCAATCACTGTGGTGTTGATACAGGGCTTCACTCCCCAGGAACATCCACATGATAGATGTGAAAAAACCCCAAACCTCACATTTACTGACATCCTTCTGTTGGTTTGAAGCACATGAAGGTGTGTTTCCATCTACAGAGTAAGAAGAATGCTTACATTTATAACCATTTCTTGGTTATATTTTTGTATTTCTTGGTTACATTTATAACCATTTCTTGGTTTCACCTTAAACACCAAATAACCTGTTCTAGCAAGATGCTTTCATGCAACTGGAAACCTGTAAAAAATGTAATTTAGAAGATACTTGATGCTAATCTTTCTTCCTGGCGTTTGGCTAGGAATTCTCTAAGACTTGTCTTGGACCTAAAAAGGGAAGAACACGACAAAGTCATGCTTAGTTTTGTTACTGCCTTTCATAGAGGACTTCAAGCTATTGAAAGGACTGGCACCAAACCCTCACTCATTTCCTTGCTCAGTGCTTCTGTGTGGCTGCATTTTATTTTCAGGGTGGAACTTCCATTTGTCTCTTCTCTGACTTTTATATTTCAAGTTTTCTGTTCATTCATCCCATCATTTCTCAGACATTGAATTGCAATGTTCAAGGGAGACTGAAATCAGTAAGGGTCATAAGATTATAAAATGTCCTGTAAAGGTAGTTTTCACTTGTCAGTTGATCCAAATTTTTAGAGCATAAGCTGAGTCAGGTACTGTCTCCTATAAGCCATCCTAAATTTATATTCAGTACTGGAACATGATCTTCACTAGAGGCAGGAAGAGGTATTGGCCATTAAAAAGTAATATTACACTGCACTAGAAAAGGTTGAATGAGGAGCCCCTGATTTAAATGGGAGTAGATGAGCTTCCTTTTTTATTTACAGCACTGTAATTATGGAAAGCAATTTTTTTTCAAACAGTTGTAGAACTTCTGCTGCTTTTACCATCCTGACCACCTATTGGCCATTGTGCTCTCACTGTAATTAGTATGATATAGAGTACAACTGATTGTCATTCCAGGATAGCAGTTGGAAGGCAAATAAATCCTACTAAAAAATCCTCTCTGTTGTCACAAAGCATCATGATCCACAGACAGAAAGCAGAGAAGTAGAAATTCTAAATTTAATATGTTTTAAGTTTGAAGCTCATTTTTTTCACCTATTAAGAGTCATTTCATCAAGCTCTTTACCATAATAAATTAGTTCTGCAAAACTCTTGCAAGGGACTCAATGATGTACTTGGAAGCTGTAGTGCTTTTTTGTCTTCCATAACTACTGTTAATAAAAGGGAACTTTTTGAAGCTATGCTTATTGAAGCCAAAATTGCTGTCCAACATTGATTCAAAATAATTCTCAACCCCACTTTCCTATCTCAAACCTCAGAATTTTCCAAGCCTTCTTCACCTGCAGTCGAATTGCAAAAAATAACCATTAGAATTGGGTCTTTATTGTGGTGTTTTTACCTGAACAAGCTTCTTCCAGATTATTAACCTGGCCCAATGGATCAGCAGACAATAATGGGCCCTAGGGCACATCACACCAAGGCAATTGCAACCCTGAGTCATTGCCAAGTTTGGCAGGGTGATGAATAGAAATAATGTCCTGAAAAATGTGTGCACTTTGGATTTAGCACAAAGGATGTGTCTGGGAAACAGCCATTCTTCTGTTGCTGGCAGTTTTGCACCTGTTTCCAAGGGTATAAAAGTGTTTGTGTATGTGCTGTGTAAATTCAAGCAAGAAAAACAACACCGGTGTTTTTTCTCGATATCCAATTGAATCAAATGATATTTTGGCAGATCTAGAAGTGCTATTTCCTGCTTGGCTCCCCTCCAGTGTTACTTCTAAGGATGGATGTGAGGGAGTCAGTCAAGATGAAAGGGTAACTATTCCAGTGGGCTGTAACCACACAACACCAAAGCACTGTCAGTAAATCAGTCCTCTTATTAAAACAGGGCATGGGAAATGTTCTATCCACTCACCTGGCAAGCAGCACTGAAGCACTCTTCCCTGAATGGTAGCTGTACATTGAGGCTCCTTGTTCTGGGTTCCAAATGCCCAGATTTTTGGTTGGTAATCTGTGGCCTTCCCACTGAGTCCTCCTCCTCCAAACTGCTTTTGGGAGTTAATATTTGAGTATTCTACAATTTATCTTCAGCCTACCTAGTTCTGCCCTAGATTTCTGAGTAGAACACTAGTGCTAACTAGTCAGAGTAAGCCAACAGTGCTGTTCCAAAGCTCAGGCTGTCCTAAAGCACTGACTTACAACAACTGATGGGGGGTAAACACTTGGAAAATATGCCCAAAGAAAATACAGCAGATGAGTAACATAAAGTAGGTCTAATATTGAGAGAAAATGTTCTGAAATACTGCACTGAAACAGCCTACTTCAAAAGATTAATCCCTTGAGTTTGGCTTTATATGACACAGTATAAAACTGTTCTTTAGTATTGTATCTGGAAAACCAAAATACAGGAAATCAGATCAGTGGCTCAGACCTGCCTTGGACTTTGCCCTTTGTGTGAGCTCTGCCTGGTTGTAGGTGTCCAGGACTCGTTTTCTCTTCATAATTGTCTGTAAATGGAAGAGATCCTGCTAGTTTCAGCCTGTATGCAGGCTTGTGCAGGGAAGTGCTGAGTGGAATGGGGTTCAGCCAGGGCAGCTGCTGCACACATGTCCAGAACGTGTCTAGCTGGTGTTGGTGGTTCCCAAAATCCATTTGTGAGGCTACAGGGCTGTCACTTGTGGTGCTCATAACTCTGCAGTTGTGTCCAGAGCGCTGGGAAAATGTCTGAAACACCTCATTTAGGGAGGGCCTCCCTGTTGGTGTCATTCATTCCTGTCAGAGCAAATCATCTCCAGGTGGTTTTGCTGCAGCGGGCACAGGAAGTGAGCAGGCAGAAAATGGGAAAAGCCCATTGCTCTGCTGCTGCAGGAGTGTCCTCACACTGTGGAAAGAGCCCAAGAGAAACAGCATATTTGAGCCCAAGGGCTGTGGAGAGCCTGTTGTCCAGCCATCTGTGCTGACTCTGGTCTCTTGAAGATTTCCCATCGAGTCAGTCCTGTGCCTGCAGCATCACAGTTTGCATCTCACACCATAAAGCAAAGCCCATTTGCACTTCTGACCTCCCTGGCTCTGTGCTCCAAGTGCTGCCTTATACAGATCATTGGGCTTTGGTCTCCTGGAGCTTAGAGGCTCACTGGAAGCTGCAGCTCTGGTCTGCTGTGGGGTTACCTCACACTGCTCTGATGATGGCAGTGTTTTCTAGACCTTGTGGATCTCCTCATCCCCAGGATGGGCGGAATCAGAAGGCAGAGGAATGAGGAACTCAGCTGCTGCTGTTGGCTGAATTCTAATGTACTACCATTAGATCCCTATAATTAGCATTTTTTAATTATTATTTATTTTTTTTAATTTGTTGGTTTGGTGGAGGGTTTTTTCGTGTTTTTTGTTTGTTTGTTTGGGTTTTTTTTTCTGGTGTGGGTTTTTTTTTT
>WBNO01021188.1:118931-129634 GCA_013400575.1 Peucedramus taeniatus | reverse complement strand
TTTTTTTTTTTTTTTTTTTTTTTTCCTAGGAAGCTTTGACTATCATGGAAAATCACTATTCCAAAGGGCTTTCCCTGCAGCAATTGTAAATCCCTTGTAAATCAGTGAGAAGAATTCTGCCCCAAAGCAGATGTTATTTCTCCTTTTCGGTGTGCTTTTCAAAGCAGTCTGCTGACATTTGTCTGCTCTGAGAGTTCCTGTGGACTCCAGAAAGGGGAGCACCCCATGCCAGGATACAGGAGCTGCTTGTGAGTGGCATCATCACCCTGCAAAACTCATGGGAGCTCTGTTCCAATGGGGCCTAAACACCTGATAAAGAATTAAAATGGTGAGGTGGAAATACAGAGTTCTCATGGTGAGTAGGTGCTTTGAAGCAGCAGGAAATTAAGAGCTACTTACAAGTTGCTGTTTTGCCTGAACAATGGTGGTACCATTTGTCTTTAACAAGTAGTTGTTAAAAAACTGTTATATCAGGAACACACACATGTATAAATTGTTTTAGCTCTCTTGTAGTCCTATACTATTAACCTGAATTTAATGCAGTACTGGAAAAAGTAAAAAAGAAAAAAATTGCATTCAGTTTTGCACTGTCTGAGAAATCAACTTGTGTATTCAGCATTGTTTCTGATGACTTAACTGGTACTGCGAGGCACAGAAAACTTTATTATTAAACTATAAATCCTCTTTTAATTCCTTATTTGACATTGAATTTGGCTGAAGAATTTGAATTTGGGCTCCAATTACAGAGATAATATTTTTCCTACCTTTTTTTTTTTTTTCTTCCTTCTAGCTTAAAGAAAGCTGTGTAAGTCTGGTCATGGAACTGGTTGGGTACAACATATTGTCTTCCTGACTGGTGAAGGTGGATTTCCCTCAAAGCTCTCAGCTCATGGAGCCACAGAAAGCTTTTGTCATCCACCTGGTAAAGGTGAAAAGGGCACATGGTGACCTGTGTGCAAAATGGAGAGACCCATGGAACTTCAAACACTTCAAACACTTCAAACACTTCAAACACTACAATCTGGAATTGCAGTGACACTGAAAAATTTCAGTGGAAAAACTGTGTATTCTTCCAGGTGACTTCAACAGCTTCTATGCTGGTGGATGCCTATTGCTGAATTCTTCAACTTTTAAGCTCTGTTTTAATCTTCATGCATCTGAATAATGTTATTGGCACCACAGAACAGTGCACATGGAATTGCAAGGCTTGTATTAAACTGTGCAGAGACATTCTTGGTATTTTTTCACACAAAACATCAGAGGATAAAACGATAGTGTAAGTTAACCTGGAAGTGAAATTAGCAAAGGTTAATTTTTATTAGGAGAATATCTTTCTGAGGGGGTGGAAAAGTAGTGCAGAAATCAGATTTTAACAAGACTGATAGTAAAATAGTTTTTCTTGAGACGAGGGCAAACACTGCTCTTGTACTACCAAAATACAGTGAAAAAAAATAGGGAAAATGTCATCTTTCTCTAAAATACTGGCAGTTTTCCCTGAAAGGATTCTTTCAGTGATAGGATTTAGAAAACTCTGATGTTTTTTAATTTATTATTTTTTATAAAGAAATTAAGAATTTCTTATGTGGTCAGGAGCAAGGTATTGTAATTTCTCTCTCTCTAGGAGCTTAGATTTCTTTCTGTATACTCACATTCCACTGTTCCTTGCTAATGTGCTGTGCAGGAAGAATTCCATTACACAGCTCTGCAGCTGGGACTTCCTGCAGGTTTGCATTTTTAAGGTATTCCCCATCATACCCTGCAACCAAGGAAGCAAATAAATCTTGCAGGTCACATACTGCAGAGAGCACATGGCGTTAGTGGTGGGGGAGGAATTGCTGTCTGTGCCCTGTGGAAGCCAGATTGTTCCAACTGTTCAGTTCTGTGCCCATCCCAGTGATCTTTTTGACATCTCAGAATTTATCCTTGGGAATACTGTGATGTAGCAGGAGGGAAATGAGATGCAGTTAGCAAACTGATAATTGAAAGTAATAAAAGCCTTAAGCAAATGCATAAAACTCTTCCCAATCATGGTATTTCTGGGCCCAAACTGCTAGAGAGATATTTATAGGTTCGATGGAAATACAAAACATATGGTATTTTTATCCAGAAATATTCTTTCAATTACACCCTGCATGGATCTCATAAACATCCCTCTTTCATCTAAAAATTCTTCAGTACATTAGGTAAGAAACATCATTCCATTTCGTAGGGGAACGTGGTAAACAAACATCTTGTTCTAACAGATGTTGAAGTGTCTTACAGATTTCAATCAGCAAAAGGAATATTCTATAAGTTTTGGCTCTGGAAGCTCAAAATAATGCAGCTGTTGGGCCACACATCTTGTATTTTGGTCTTCTATTTGTTATATTGGAGAATGTGTACAGTCAGCATATTTTTTCCTGATTTTCATCTGTTCAGCATAAGCATCTTAATCTGCTTTTTATTTTTCCTCTGTGCTAAATCTCTCCTGCTTTGCAGATGTAGCAGGCTCATACCTTAATGCTTTCTTGATTATCTCTGTAGAAATGATACAGTAGAAATCTCTCTGAAGAAATTTTTGAGAGCACCTCAAAAATGCATCGCTGAAATCTAAAATCAAATTATGCTTTGCTGTTTCAGAGCAAGCCAGTGTTCACTAGGCAAGTGACTTCTAGAATCTGCAATTGGGTTTTGACATAAACCTGCTGGGAAGGAAGATACTACAGGAATTGTGGTGATCACATATCCTCTGAATAGAGAGAGACATAGCTGTCCCAGGATTTCCTGGGAAGCTGTGAGAAAGCTCAGAGAAAGAATTAAAACAATTCTTATCTCAATCTCTACACCTGGCAGGCAATCTCTGTTTGTCAAAGATGTTACAAGAAGAAATTGTCCCTTCTTGACCAACAGGTGAGAGAAGATTCCTAAAGGCCAATCAGGTCTGAGGTCCACCCTTGTTTCTATAAGAACTGTGGATTTCTAATAATAAAGTGTCCTTTTCATGCCTTCTGTTCACCTTCTGAAGACTGGAGTCTTTCTTTCCATCCCTGACTCAACTCATAGCTGGGAGGGTCAAGTCAAAAGGCAGTTTTGTGCCTCATCTTGGTTTGGGTGAAGCCTGGTCCCAGCCAGTGCAGCTGTTGTCTGTGTCTCTGCCTTTCCTGGAAGGAGGGATCAGCACTGGCTCACAGCTGTCACTTGCTTGGGAGTGGGAAATATTGTGCAACCTTTTTGCTGAAGTGGTGGTCTCCTGAGGTGGGATTCATAAATTTTGTGCTTGTGTTCATCAGGGGAGACAGGGAAGCAGACCTGGGATTTTGTTACTGGCTTTTTTTTTTTCCTTCTTTTTTAAACACCTTGCTGGATCTTGGGAAATTCTGCTTTGTCTGAGACACGGTGCCTGCAGGAGTTTCCTGAAGGCCAGGAATCTTGCTGGAGCTGAACTGTAATGCAGTGCACACACTGTGTTTGAGCTGTTTGGTGGAACTGCAGCTCCAGGCTGGAATAGATGTGTTTGATGAGTCCCTTAAGCATGTCACTATCAAACTTGTTCCAGATATTGCCATTTCTTAAGGGAAATTCCCTCCCAGCCTCACTTGCCGTGGCTGCACCTTGATTCCACCGGCCCCTCTTTTGTTAGATCAACTTTCCTGCACAAAATTGAGTCAGTCAGGCATGCTTCGTGTTAACCCAAAATCAACTGGTTTTGTTGGCTTATCTGTATTTGTCTTGTTGATTTGTCTTGCTGAGGTATTGGGCACACTTATCTCTGCCCAGGAGGGTTTGTAGGAGGATGTCAGCCCATGGGATGGCTAATGAAAGTTACAACTTCGGTACTTGCCCCAGGCTTTAAAGCCCCTTTATGAAAGTTTCCTTTCCACATTTTCCATATTTTTTCACCTTTAGTGGTACTGATCTCCCATCTGTCTTCTGTCTTGACTTCAGTATTTATGGAACACCTCTTATTCTGGGTCTTTTAAGTTACAGGATTTCCCTCAATGTCCTTCAGGATCCCTTTTGCCCATAAGGGCTGCATATAATTAAAGCAAGTGTCACAAAATGTAACTTTTTTCTTCCTCAGCTCCTTCTCTTTGTTCAGCTTATTCTATAATGTGCTGGAGAGAGAAGTGTCTACGTTGGAGTTGTTTTTGTTCTCTGGTTTTGATTTTAAATTACAACACAGTGTGAGTTGGTGAAAAGTACAATTATTCTTGATCCTTACTGGATTCTGGTGGGGAAGGTGAAATTTATTGCCATGTCTAATGGGTGTGTCTGTATGGCTACATCTTAAGTGCAGATCATCTTGTGGCTCCCATTCAGAACCTCTTGGCATGATGCTTCTCTGTATTCAAAATGCAAACAACAGAGAAACAATACAGTTGGATGGGAAAATAAGTTCTCTTAGAGTCAGGGAGCTCTAGAGGAGCTAATTTTCCTGATTCTCTGCCACACGCATCGCTGATCACTGTATTTAAATTATTCAGATGTTAAAAGGATCACAGTTGTAAATATGAAAGGAGTTTGTAGCAATAATCACAACAAACTCATGCTGCTGAATTACTGAAACAAATTATTAACGACATCATCCTGCATTTTTTTTTGTTTGACCTTTAAACTCTGGAATAAGCTTTGAGTGTTGAGTACTGTGGAAGCCACAGTGATCATGGCATCAGAGGATTCTCTGTGGATTCTCCCAAAACACAGCAGCACAGTGGGCAGGAGGCTTCTGGCTCCTCATTAACCTGTGATATGAGTGATATTTCTGAATCTCCCATCCTCCAAATGTGAACTCTGCTTTAAAAGCAGGTTTAAAATTTGAAGTGATTTTGGGGGAAGGTCACTGTTTAGCTTGAAGCCACCCTGTTAAAACCCAGCTGTAGTGACAAAGAAGTGTAACATGGGGAAAGCAACTTCCCATTAATTTTGAAGCCTCAAGATATCTTGAGGATTCTTACTACTTCACATAGTGGGTTCAGAGAATCACATGGACATTAAAAAATTACTATTACAGAACTGACTGTTGGTCAAACTCTGACTAAGAGAAAAATGGTACAATATAATTTAACCCAGGAAACCTGATAAATTCCAGAGTGTTCACCTGTATTTGTACAGGGTAAAAAAACTAAAGGATGCCCATGGGCTTATTGACCCTGGGTGTGGAGTGGGGACAGGCTGGTTGGGCTTTGGTGCCATTTGCAGCCTTGCCTGTGGAACTGGTTTAGTTGGGAGAAAGTTCTCTGTCCAATGCTGTGTTAAACCCTGGCCCTCTGGCCCAGCATGGCCTGCTTTTGTCAGTTTAAGAGAATGATGCAGCTGCCTTGTGGCTACAGTATTTGTTTGGGGCAGCTGAACTAAGCAAATAACAAAATTGTGTGAACAGATCCCTGCCTGCTCTGTGCTGTATGAGCTAAGCAGAATAAACTGTAGAGTCTGGCAGAAGATAGAAATATTGATGGAAGAGCTTTTTTTTCTGAACTCTGAAAAGACTGAGACCTGTGAAAATCTTGGGATGAACTTAGAGCTTAGTAACACACAGGATAAAAGTAAAATTTTTTTCTAGATGTCTTCCTATGAATAATAAATTCATCCTCATAGCAGGTGAGAACTGTCTTTCCTCATTCATGCTTACAAAGACCCTAGTGCTAAGTAGTGATGCAGCCCATTGCTTGACTTTTTCAGGTTGCAAAAGTCCACTGTAGAGAGTTTTGTGAAGCTGATGTCAATGGATGCAGCTTCAGCATTTTTTCTTTTATGTGTGAATTAGTGCTGTGGTGAAACAGGGCAGGGCATTGCTGCTCACATTTGGTTCCTGCTGCTTCCAACAGTGCACTGCTGGTCCAGCCAACTGCCCTGCAGGGTGTGCAGCAAGCAGGTGCTGCCCTAAATGGCCTGGCAGGATTATTTTTCAAGGTTTGATTGCAGCAGCATCAACTTGGGAGATGCTTTATTTCATGGATGTGAAACCCCACTGGGAAGCCTGTGAGATCCTGGGTTCATCTTGTGAAGGCAAAGCATCCACAGGCTGAATACCCTCCTTAATTTAAAGCAGCAAATAATTAACAGAGGTTCTGATGTTCATTTTGAGATAGGAGAAGTTCTGTGCATGGGGGAACAATGCTCAGTGTCAATGATTGCCCTTTGTGCTCTGTAGAATTTTTACATTAAGAGGAAGCAGTAGGATTAGGCCCTTGTTAGGCCCTGGTCTAAGCTATTAACTCACATCAACTGCCACATCTAGAGGTGTCACAGAACTGTGAAACCACTTTTGGGAAAGAGGAACAATGTCTTTAGGGGACCAACACTTGAAAAAATATTGCATTTTCAGCATCTGACTGGTTTCTAGATGAAGACAGGTGACACTTCTGCTCCACAAGAAGGCATCCACTGCTGCACTCCTCTGTGGAAGATGATAGGCTGCTTTCACATCAAGCAACATGCAATTCTTGGTATAAAAAAAATCTTGGAGAAAATCTCTCATTCTTACCAGTTTCCACTAAATCATTTGTGATTCCATGAAATATTGCCTTGGAATCTCACAGCCTGCTTTGGTCACTTTAAGTGATTAATGCAGCTGCCTTGTGGCTCTGCAGTATTTGTTTGGGGTAGATGAACTAAGCAAATAACAAAATTGTGTGAGGAAATCCCTTCTCCCTCTAACTTCAAAACCTATTTTGGTATTGCACCACTAGGGTTGACTTGACCCATTTTAATCTAAGAGCAGAACTCCTGCCAGATTTGAGGATAAGCATGACGACCATTACATTGATTTATCAGAGTGAAAGGGGAGTTGCATTAGTAGTTTTGGAATTTATTGTAGTGGATAAATGGCATTTCCATCAGCAAAAGAATGAGAAAGTTGATTTATAACAGATAACTCCAATAATTTCTGAATTTCCATATTAATAGAAAAGTGGTACTTCCATTTTTGCTATTATCCCCATATGTGCCATCTTCTTATAAATATGGAAATTTGACAATTATCTGAGAACTACTTTATTTTCAAATTATACCATAGAAATTAATGAATGGATTTTTTTTTTCCGACTATCATATATTTTAAGTGTTTTATTGGATCTGGACTACTGTATTGAAAGATACACTCTATTTGGCAATGTTTGGTACTGTATCTAAAACTAGATGCCTGCTAATTAGTTAATTTTCCTTTAACCAAAAGCACAGAACTGAGTCATACTCAGATTAGATGCTATTGATTTGTCTCCTCTTTTATGACTTTCAGGATAATATGCTGAATAGGAACTTGCAAAAGATATATTGCTCATGAAAAAGAATTCATGTAAACAGTATTGATGGTGAATAAAACTAATGCTAAAACTCTGTCTCAGCCCCATGATGTGGTGACAGGGTAAATATTAAGTCCTGCAGGAATGAGCCCTTCCACACATCCTGGGGTTTAGGAATGTGGTGGTGCCAGACATATGGAAGGAAGAACTTGATGGATAGTGCAGTGCCTGGAGGAAGAAGCAGTGTCTGGGGTTCAAGGGGTTCAGGAGGAAAAGTGCCCTGCTGGGGGTTTGATTACATAAAATCACACAACTTTTAAACTGTGAGCAGACTTCACATCAGAGCTGTCTTGTTTTGGGAACTACTCACCAGAGACACTCAGCTGTTGCATGTAGCCACATGTCTCCTTTGAGCCACTCTTTAGTATTGATGCAATAAAAACCAGAGTGAAAGTTGTGGGGATGGCTTTATTTCTAGTGAAGAAGCAGATTTCCTCCCTCCCCATTACAGAAGCCATCAGAGCAGGTATCTGCTGATGGGGCTTTCCACAATGGAGTTCTGTCAGTGGAAATTGGCTACGTGAAAGTTGTTCTTGTTTCTGTAAAGATGTTCTTACCTGAAGAGTCATGGTTGTCTTAAATTCTGTATCTAGGGGCTTTCATGATGAGAAGTTAAAACTTCCTCCAAGACATCTCACTTTGATTTTTTTTTCTGAGTGCAATGTTCAGCTCAGGGAAAACAAAATTCAGAGGGAAGCACCATTTACTGGGAGAAGCCTTATTCCTTAGGAGCATAACACCTTAAAAAACATGCTTTTATTTGAACTTTCACTTAGACACTTTATACTGGCTTATATTTACATGCAAGATTAGCAGTCTGTATATCACAGAATTGTTTCACCTGAAAAGTTGATGTATACAACATTACTCTATGCCTTTTTCTCCAATTAAACACGAGAAATTGATGGTGAGGTCCCCATGTGCTTTTCTCATTGCTGACAGATTAAGTGATGGTCCATTTCATGTAACACCTGTGTTGAGTGAATTGATGGGGGCAGAGCTGAGGCACAGGGTTTAGTACACCTTGTTCAAATTTGGAGCAAGTGTCTTGACAGTTGGCAGGGGGAGATGCTTTTTGTAAATTTTCTGTATCAAAAAATGAATTTGTGTGCCGATATCAGCAGAAGCTGAGAGTGCAATGTGAAAAAGCAGTGACTGGGATGGCCATCATGGTGAAAAACATGGAGGAAATAGAATATTAGACATGGACATAGTGTTAATTAGCAAAACTGTTTAGAAAAGGATTTGGCATCTTTATGTACATGAATGTAGTGACGGTCCAAAGTTAGTTACCAAAGCACTGATTTTTACCAGAGTGAAAATGGCACCAATCTGAATGTTGTGAAGATCTGGCTTTCTCAGAATGGTCTTTCTGCATCATTTGTAAGGCTTATGCTTTGCCTTTTGTCTTTTGTCTTTGTGTGGTTAAATATACCACAGTGCTTGAGCTGTGAATCCTGTTGTGGGGAAAAGCCACATATGAAATGTCAGGGACTGAAACTGCTCCCATTTACAGCACTGGTCACTCCAATCATCACAAGGATTTCATCAGCCTCACTTGGGAAGACAGGTGATGTTTGACTTACCTGGGCAAATTGATATCTCAGAGCTGGCTTCAGCAATCTTCCTATGGCTTGACAGTTGGTCTGCAACACATGAAACAGGTAAACACTCTTTCATATTTGAAATTGGAAGCAGGAACCTTGAAGCATATCTTGAATGTGCTTCTGTTCCATATGGAATAATGAGAGAAGATTTTTTTTTTTAATGTTTCTGTGGCCTTCCTGTTAAAATGTAAACTCAGTCTGGGGCACTGGGAAGTACAGAGCTTGGATGCAACAATTGCTACACAGTTCTGGGAATTTTGCTGCAGCTGATGTCCTGATACATTTTTAAGGAGCCTTCTTCTTTCAAGCTCAGCCACTTTTATAACCATCCATTAATATTTTCTATGCACGTGAGTAACAGTGTATGGAAGTCACATTTCCATCCTGTTCAACTGAGTTTTAATGAGGCTCAGGATATTTTTTTCTGAGGAGCTGAGTGTCTCAGCTGTGAAGCAGATGTTTTGTTCCACACAGAATGACAGAACAAGTAAATAGGGAAAATGGAAGGATTGTTGAATGCATTTGGTTTTCTAACGTGTCATTGTCACTACCATGCACTATTGCTTTTTGCTGCCTCCCTCTTGAGATAAAAATGGGTTTAGTCCTTGAATTTATGGAGTTCAATTCTTCCTTTACAGATTCACAGCTACAGACTTGGCCTTCGACTGGCTCTTCAAACAGAAGTAATTTGCATGTTTCTTCCATTTTCACTCTATTTCAGAAGCATCTCTCCACAGGCTGATGACCTTACCTGAACTTAACTCCTGGGTGCATGGGATGCTACTTCACCTGGCTTCAGGGTAGGTTTTTCCTAGGATTCAGCACAAGTTAATTTTAGACTGCCAAGTTGGTTTCCTTGGACTTCATTTAGGAGTGATGGCACGGTGTGGATAAAGGTAATAGGCCACGAGTTCTAGCTCTAAGAGTTTTTCCAGCTGAAGGGACTTCTGAAATCTTAGGCTGAGGAAAAAGAACATTCACTAATCACCTGACAGCTTCAGTTTTCTTACTCATTGTAGTGGAGTTCACATATTGCCACTCTGCTCAGTCAGATGTTTTGGCCTGGGAAGTTCCTTTCCTTTGGGAGTGATTAAATGTGGCTGTTTGGAAGGACTAAAGCAGCATTCCTCAATCTTTTGCACACTGGGCAAACAGATCAGTATTTGTGGGAAATGGAAAGATACAAACTTTCACAGACACGGGAAGGGTTTGATCTGCAGCCTTGGAAGAAGCTTGGACTGATGTAAAAAAAAAATACACAGACTAAGCAGAAAAATCCTAAACTTATATTTCTATAGTTGTAAGTAAGATTATGTCTTAAGTAAGTGAGAAACTGTATTGATAAGATGGTGAAGGGTTTATAATGTAGGGGTGTAATTGTATAGAGTAAGCTGAGAGTTTGGAGGTTATAATAGAAGCATTTGTGTGTATAGGAGCCCATTGGATACAAGTATCCTCAGTGCAGCAGAAGTAAGTAAAGGTGATAGGTTAGAAAAGCAAAATAAACTTTGTGGCAACTGTCCATTGGATTAGAAAGAAATTATGTATTAGATATATAATATATATTCTTATTATATCGAAAAATATATAAATATAATATATATAATATAATAGATATTATAATATATATTTATTAGAATTGATGTATTAGAAAATATATATTATATATTTTTATACATATATATTCTAATATTATATATTAGAAATTATATATTGCCTTGTAAAGAAGAGCTTGTGGCCACTTTGAGCCATGGCTGAATGCTTGCTCTCTTAAACCTCACGGCCTCTGAGACTGATGTTTATTTGAGCAATAAAT
>WBNO01021188.1:91274-115550 GCA_013400575.1 Peucedramus taeniatus | reverse complement strand
ATAATATGCAATAAAAATATATATGTAGTATGTCTTTTTAGGGTTTTTTTTTTGCCAATTAGTCAAAAAGTTTTGGACTGATTTTTACCTGTACACTCTTGAAGATAATTGTGTGTATATGTACACGTGTATGTACAAAGGTACCTGTTGGAAATTCTCCTAGAGTTCAGTGAAATATTTCAAAGGTGTTGACATTTCTCACTGGGCAGGGGTTGAGCCTTGAGGAGCAGGGCTATCAGCCTGGGCTACATAGTCAGCTTTCAACAAAGGTCCTCTGGTTATTGCAGGGTTTTATTGAGGGTTTGTGAGCTCTGAGAGGATCCTCTCAGAGGAAGATGCTGTCTGCATCCCTCTGCAGCCCCAGAGAGTTCAGTGCCTCCTGTAGGACCACTGTTTAAAGGGTCACAAGATGCTTGGCTTTAGTCACAAAAATTGAACTTCCACCCTGGCCACAATCCAGGTTGGTAATTTCTGGAGTTTGCAGAACTCCAACACATTTCCCTGCCACTCAGGTTACAGCTCAGGTAAGGAATGTTCCAGGGTGTGACTGACTATTCCCACTCTCACCAGGCAGCAGGAGTTCCTGGAACAGTCAGTGCTGCTCCCACCTTATCCACAGCAGAGTTCCCAGTACAGCCCAGGGCTGCTTCACCACTCAACCCCTTACACAAATGCCTGACAGAAATTCTTGAGGTCATGGAGCAGATCTTACATAATTTTTCTTTAACTAAGGGAGAGTTCCTGCAGAGATGTCTTTGTGTAGGGGCAGCTTTCAAGGCAGCTCTTCACAACAGGGAGCAGCGTATGCAACCAAAACTATCCCCATTTACAGTGAGTCACTGGCACTAAATATAGAGCACTTATTTTACTGCTTCTGGCTGATGCTGAGCTAAATTTGAAAGACAGAATAGGCAATTCCAGTTCGTGCCATGGGTGCTGTGATTTTTTTGGGTATCTGACCTGCCACATGCCCCTTTTTGCTTGTAAACTGTGGCTTTTGTGTTGTCTTTGTTTAGTTTTCTTCATTCCCCAGTTATTTCAGAGGTTCAGTGAATACTACACATCACAGGCTGAGACACACATGAGTCCCTGGCTACCCTCACTCTTTCAGAAATGTTACCTGTTGCTTATGCTGCCCATCTTCCCTCTTCCCAAGACACTTTCTGAGGCAAAGATTTTGAGCAGTATGTGTCTGACTTAACACCTCCCTGACCTTGGGTTTTTTTCTCATCTTCTCATGTTCTGGGTGCTGAACTAACATGTCTGGCTGCTCAGGACATCACCAGGGTGTCTCACAGTAGGAGTTAAAACACACTCCTTAAGGTCTCTTTCCAGTGATCTCTCCCAAGTGGACTTCTCCCAGAGGGAAGAATTCCTGTTGCCTATGAGGGCATTTACTCACCACAAATCATTTGAATGAATCCTTGAAGGCTGGCACAGTTTAATTTACTTCAGCTGATGATTAAAATGGTGTTATTTCAAAAATATGCTTTGCTTCCACGTGCCCTCCTGTTGGCTGCACCCAGACACTGCTATGTCAGAGGAGAATGTCTCTGGTCATGCCAGTCCTCCCTCATACCCTGAGCCCTACCAAGACTGTGACTAGTCTGGCTGTTTGGAGTAGATCCCATGGCAGTAAAGATGCTGGGCTTTGTTCTGTATTTGAATATTTGCTGTGAACCTGAGTGCCTGCAAGTCCCAGTCGAGGAGGGAGAACCTTCTGCCTCTCATGAAAATAGCCATGAAAATAGCTGGGCTGTGGGAAATAGCAAAGGTAAGATGATTTCCAAAAAGCAGTAAAGGTAAGATGAGTTCCAGTAAAAGCAGGCCTTAGAAACAGAAAGAACAGAAAACTCAGAGCTAGCTGCAGCTGCAAAAGTGAAAGTAGAACAATTTCAATAGTACAGCAAGTGAGGACATGAAACAATAGCTTGAGTTTTAGGCTTGGCTAAGGTAGACCTTAAGACTGCAGAAAAATATGCTTAGCAAGGTAGTAGAAGGTTTTAAGCTTAATAATGAAGTATTGTGTATTAATAGAAAGCAAACAAGCCAGCATTGTGTGAAGCAGGTGTGCATGTGCTTTAGTGACTGGCTAGAACAGCTGTCTGTGAGCTTTAGCAATGTGCTATTGGCTAGAAAGTTTTTAAAATGCTCTGTAACAAAGAAACCTTTGGCTGCTGCTGGCTGTATGTGAGCTTTTGCCATCTTTCTATTGTCTCAACCATGTAATGAGGCTGATGCTGCAATAAAAGCTCAAGGAATGTATCTCAGCAGTCCCTGGGGTATGTCCTGTTAGTGGAAAACACTCCAAACACACTGCACCAGAATGCTTAGTGCTTTCTAAACACCTCAGGCTTAGAAGTGCCTCAGGCACCAGATCAGGACAAGTGTCTCAGTGAGAATCACTGCTGGTCCTTGGCTCTGTTACTTTCCTGCAGACAGAGGATGTTTGACAAAAGTTCTGTTATTAAAATATCCTGTTGTCACCAGTATTCCAGTCTGAAACAAATGATAGCTGATTACAGTGGAGAGCTAAATAACTCAAAACATACATTCCTACTCTCATTGCCTGGCTTAACCAAAGTTGGTCCCAAGCATTCTGGAAAATGCCTAGAAAGTATTTTCAAGGCTATATCTTCCATTAGTGGGTTGGTTTGGGTTTCTGTGAGTCATTTTCACTGACTAAAAATAAAAAAAATAAATAAACCCTGGAGTGGGCCAGTGCACCAAAGTCCTTGTGAGCTGATAGGACCCATTTCTGCTGGTCTTGCAGGGAGCACACACATGTTGACAGAAGGTAGAGCACTACCACCTTTCAGTTCAGTCTCACTTGTCATCACTGCATTTTACCTGTTGTCACTCTGAAGACTTGCTTGAAAAATTCTTCCTCTGACTTTTGAAAGGGTGACTGCTAGAGAGCATTTTGAGACTCTCCTGCTGTGACAACTCCCTTCAACAGCCTTTCACAAAACCAAAAGAGCAAATGCATTTGAAAGGAGGCTGTTTTAACTGCTTCCTTTGGAAAGGTTGTAAATGTTACTTTTAGTGTTTAACTCAAATTCTTTCTTCCTCTTAGAAACAAAAGTGGCCAGCTAAGGGGAACAGACTGGATATAAATATTAAAAAAAAATCTATATATAAAACTGGATATGGGACTTTGTCACTTCTTATTTGGTGGTAGGACTTCCAGGCCAATGGATAAATGGCTTGCACCAGCAATCTCTTCCTTATGAACCCCAGCATTGGGCATTGAGCTATCTCTTCCTGCTGCCTGGTGTTGCCTGTGCTTAAAAAACCCTACACTTGATAGAAATATCTGGAATTTAATGCTATACCTTTTTCCAGAGGCTTCTTCCCTCTCTGAGGAATGTCAGTTGTGTTATTCCCTCTGACAGGTCCCATCTATCCATTCTCAGTGTCTAAGTTTGTTTCCCATGATGATCCTTTCTAGTGACATTTTACATGTATATTATTTTCTCCAAAAGTCTGCATGCAAAATTTCATGGTAGAATGGATCTCTGCAGCTGAACTGGTGCGTTGAGCTGGGAAAGTGGAGTTTATAAGGAAAATGCACTCCTAGGAGATGAGTTTAACTGGTGTTATAACTGGCTGCTGCCATCTTTCTTTTATTTATAATTTACAATGCAAATGTCTTTTGGTTCTGCAACCCTTAAACACATAGGAAAGAGGCAACTAATTTGCATGGGTAATCTCATGAAAGCCATCTTTGTAATTAAGTGCAAACTGTGATTCCATCCACTGCCAGTGTATTATGCCACTTCAATAAACTTTAATTTCATTACTAGAAGTCAAGATTCCCTTATTAAACTTTGCTATTAAAACAGATGAAAAGAAGCTTCCAAAGTCCACATTGCTTCTGCTATGTCACTTTTATTATAATTTAATGTACATAGACAAATAAGATATCCCATTGTGTTTGCCTACGGGTGTTAAACATGCCCTTGAAACCAAAGGCAAAATAAAGCATAATAAAAAATAGCTTAGCAAGACAGCCTGATGGCACAGCTTTTTGGCCCTGTGAAGCAAGGTATTGAAAACTGAAGGATTTGGGGAGGCTGAGAACATCCTTAGCACACTGCCTGTGGGTGTAATCCATTCCTGGTCTGTGGGCTGGGCTGAGTTCTCAAGGGAGCTGCATCAAGGGAAATACAGGTTGGATATTAGGAAAAAGTTTTTCACAGAAAGAGTGGTAAGGTTCTGGAATGGTCTGCCCAGGGAGGTGGTGGAGTCACCATCCCTGGGTGTGTTTAACAAAGCCTGGATGTGGCACTGGGTGCCAGGGTTTAGCTGAGGTGTTGGGGCTGGGTTGGACTCGATGATCTCGAGGGTTTCTTCTGGGGATTCTGTGAATTCTGTGAGATCAGCTAACAGCAAATCTCCCTCCACAGCTGAGCAGGCTGCTGTGAGCCATAAGCTTGTGACAAAACTGCAGCACTCCCAAAAGCTTGCCCAGGAAGCTTTATCCTAAGGCTTTCTGTACTTAGACAGCCTAAAGAGGAACAGGTATTTCAGTGGGACTGTGCTTATCTGCTGGAACAGATAGTTCAGCAGTGATCTGGTCTGAGGTGGTGTGCTGAACACTCCTGCTGCTCTTAGGAAACTTGAGGGAAAGTTGGAATGGATATGTCAGGCAGGCCACTTAAAAATGGGAGACAATAAGAGAATATTTGTAACACAGGACCATGCAGGTCAAATCCAAATAAGCTATAAAGATCCCTGTGTTTCTCTCTAGAACTGTGCAGAAAAGAACTGCTCTGTGCCAGGTGTGGGAATTACAAAATTTCTACAGTTGGAAATAAAATGCAAAAGATTTGAAGTGCCTGTTAAAGGGGAATAGTCCTTGGTGGGACACCCTGCTCCTTGGTACCTGGGAGCACACAAATCAGTGCCCTCCCACAGGGTGGGCTCTGCTGGAGACATGGATTCTTTTTTCATCCCATTTCACTATTCTTGGCTGATGATGAGTGATTAGGATTAGTGAGGTCCTTTCAAGCATTCCTCCTGCCTTCCATGTCTCTCAAAGAAGGGAGAACACCACATTCTTTTTTTTTTCCTAGAATGCTTTACCTCCCCTGTGTTGCTTCTGCCTAATAAAACTAGTGCAATTAAAGGGTGATTATCTGATCCTAGTGGAGAATCTACTGTGCCATATTTCCTTGTGGCTGCCAGGAGTGCTCAGCCTCAAGTGACTGGAAGTTGGGCAAAGCTGAGGACAGACAATAGCAGGGATGCTGATGTGGATATTGTTGATCCAAGGCTTGAGATGCAATTGGAATTTTCTCATAATGTGAAATGGAGGCACAGATATTTCCAAGGATGATAGAGTAGCTTGCTGGGGTTCTTGAAAATATTTTTCCGCTAAATGAACTGTCCTCTGTGGACTTGACTAAATGAACAGATCAGAATATATCCTAGAAATAAATAAAAAAAATCTTCTTGAAACCTGTTTGTCAGCAAAACTCTAAAAAGCAGAAATTAAAATGACTGTAAAATGTTGAGGGAAAACTCCAGACTTCCTGCTCATGACTGAGCTTTAATTCATCCTTTGCTGTATTAAAGAGGTGGGACCTTTCCTAGATTGATTTTTTCCATTCTAAATGTTATGGAATTATTAAGCAATGTTTGAGAGTGCACTAAATTTATGACCATTATTTTCTAATGAATTCTGGTTGATCTGACAACTTTAATTAATTCTACCTTTCGGAAATATAAATAGGAAGGAGAAAGAAATAAATAATGTTCTGACCACAAGGCAGTGCAGCATTTGGAAATGAGGCTTGAAATGTCCAACTGAGTTGCATTAATGAGATATCAGGTCTCGAGTTTGTAACCCTGGCTGGGATGTCATGGAACCAGTGCAGGCATGTGGAGATTGTCTTGGAGATTTCCTTTAATCTTCCAAGCTGGCAGGCTATGAAAGATTAAAATGCTCTGGATCTACCAGACTTGCCACCTCTAGTTCAGGCCAGTTATTAATGTGCTATGTGGACAGCAATACTTTATTAATTGTATTGCTGGCCAGTGATCAATGTGACAAGCTTAGCAAAGAGCACAGTTATTCATCTGAGAGCTGTCAAGTAGTAATTGCCCTCATGTGCATTAGAATAAGGCAGTGGGAGAGGCAGAATGGGTGTGCTTTTATCATTTTTAGGGGCAGGTGTCAACAAAATTAAAACCTGCTAAGGTACTAGTAAATAAATAAATTGGAAAGGAATTTATTTGCTCCGACACAATCATACCACTACAAAGCAAGCCCAAGGGTCATACTTCAGCAGCATTTATATTGTTAGATGTTTTTAAAAGTGCTTTCAACAAATTCTTTTCTGTATACACTATCTGTTATCAGTTACACTTTTGTAAGGGCAGGCACAGGGTTTGCAGCTCTTTCCTTACAAAGAGAAATGGAATAGCTGAGATGTAATTTTATAACTGTTCTTTAAATTATAAAATGTACAATTGTGCAACCATTGTCACAAGCAGAATTTATTTAGATCTGCCATGACATTCTTTCACCTTTTGTGGGAAAGCACATCAGTAACAAAACATCAGTATTTTTCTTTCTGCAGAGGTGAAGACTTGCACTTTCCACCAAAGACTGCTATTTTAAGGGTTGTCAAAAGCACTGTGGAAGTGACAAAGGTAAGGCTGAATGTGTAATCTGTCCTGGTCCCTGCTGTATTAAACTTTTTCACATTCTGTGTTTCCCCCATCATCCAAGATAACCTCATCCTTCAGCTCTGGTGCTGGCACAGGATGTCTGCTGGGTGCTTGGTACACATATGTGGGTCAGTGCCTTGCCCTGCAAGCTTTGGAGCTTTGTATTTTGATTTATAGTTAACATTTATATTTACATTTTAGAATGCACATTACCTGCATTGTGTTTTGCTTTTGCTGTGCTTACTTTGTTTTCATGAGTTCCTGAGAAGATGTTAAACAGAAGATTTAGAGTGAACCTATCCCAGAAGTTAACATTCCAGAATATAGCTGAAGCCTGACTGTAAAGGATTGTTTATTTATCATGCACCTATCATGGGGCATGATTCTCTAGGCCCTCCATCTAACACATTTCAGGTTGCTAAACTCACTAGAACTAATCCTAGAATCATACATGGGATGGGTTGGGCTGGAAGGGACCTTGAAGATCTCATTCCACACCTGCCACTGGGGATGGGGTAGCCACAGCTTCTCTGGGAAACCTGTGCCAGGATCTCACCACCCTCACAGTCAAGAATTTCTTCCAGATATCCAATCTAAGCCTTCTCTATTTCATTTTGAAGCCATTCTCCTTTGTCCTGTCTCTACATGCTCTTGCAATGAGTCCCTCTCCATCTTTCTTCCCTTCAGGCACCTTAGGCCACATTAATGTCACCATGAAGCTTCCCAGACTGAACAATCCCAATTTTCCCGGCCTTTTCTCACAGCAGGAAAGCAGGGTGTTCCATCCCTCTAATCATCTTGGGAGCTTTCCTCATAATAGTGGATTGAGGTCAGAGATGGGCCAAATTCTGGAATAAGGCAAGATCTTTTGAAAAATGGAGCACTTTGGTAGGATAGGGTGAGGAAAGAGTCAGTATTTAGACTGTTAAAAGGAAAGCTGACAATGTATATAGTTTAGACTTGCTCATGATAGTCTGTAGCCTGTGTGATAATGAGACCTGCTCAGATTGGATTTCCCTGGCATTCAGCAGCATAGTTTTTAATGATCTCATCTGGAAGTTCTGCTCCTGCCTTGCTGCTCAAAATGATCTCATCTAAATACAGAGGAAAGTGCTGATGGAGACCAGTTTATCACACTCCTAACACATGTTATCAAGGGAAATAAAATGTTCTGAAAGTAGGTATGAGAGATTCTTAGTCCAATTTCAAACCCACACAAATACACAAAGGTGAAACCATTAGTGTGATCAGCTTAGAAAGAAAATGAGCAGTGATTTTGAAGTGGGAGGAAGGGGAATTCACTTATGGAACACTCTGAAGCATCAAGCAGGGGACTGTTTGGGCATTTCTGCTCTGTCTAATAAGATGAGGCACAGCTGCTGAAAATTCATGCTTCACAATATTAAGTGCCTTTTTTTTTGTATATGATACAAGGCAGCCAGTGTTTGTTACTTAAAGAACAAAATCAGGCTTTGACAAAAACCTTAATCCACACATGTCAAGAACAAATATTCTGAGTGGCAGAACCTTGCAAAGACTCAACTCGGTGTGTAAATTAGTAAAGCCTCATCTCAGCTTCCCCAGCACAAGTGTGAGCAGCACTCAAGGCACAGTCATCACTGCAACCCGTGGCAAGGCAATTACCTTGACAAGAGTATTCCTTGCAAATTCTCTGCAATATGTTTTCTCTAACATTCAAATGTAACTTGGTTTGGCCCTTGAAACACTTTGCCTCAATGCCTGAAAAATTTTGTTGACAGCTGCTTTGGCAAGTGTCAGACTGGCTGCTATAGTTTCTCTTCCTCCCTGATTCCTCCTCATCTTGGTGTTTGCCCACATTTGTTGATACTCTGGCCAGTGTTGGTGTGGTTTGCAGAACGCAGGAATCTAAGGCTGAGTATCCTGGCATTTATACATCACAATAAAATAGAGGATTTAAATAGTTTCTGTTTTAAAAGTAAAAGTTGCAGTGTTCTGAAAAAGGAAAGCGAATTAGTTTGACCAGTTAAATTTTCTGTAGACAGATTTTATTCTGTTCTCTCTTGGGTTAAGCTGGGGCCTTTGACCTGTGGATAATGGAGCATCCAAGAGAGGAGTTCTGAGGAATAAACATGGTAGCTGGATACTAATTTTTGAGCCGTTAAAGCTTTCAAATTGGCTGGTGCTCTCATGGAATGAGCTTTTCACAGCCTGTGGACACAAGCAGAGCCCAGCATGGTTGAGCTTGTGCTGTAAGCAGGGTGTGAAGTTACATAAGGAAATGTTATGGCTGTATTCGAGATTTACTGCCTTCCCTAAACAGCACAGAACTGTTCTGAGCACTGAAGGTGGACAAATTGAAATGAAGCATATTTTTAAGAGTTAATCTTGTGGGTGTAGTATCTGCCTCATTTTTTGGCAGCTTGCTGGAGGCCGGTGGTGCGGTGCAAAATTCCTGTCTGATACTACACAGGAGATTGTACTGAATTTATCATCCCTTTGCTTTGCTCTTTTGATCTTTAGATTTTCTTTAGCTAAAGGTTATGGCTTTTAATGAAAAATTTAGATTCTATAATACATAGCTGAAGACACTAAGGAGTCAGGGCCTTTAGTACATACACGGGGATTGCTATGTAATATTTTTTCTCTCAGGATATTTCTGACTGTGTTTTTTTATTCCAAGATAGAGGTTAAAAATTCTGCAGGCACAGTTCTCTTCCTGGACATCAGGAATTGATAATGTGCCCTTTGAATAGTGAAACCCATCCAGACAGGAGATGAAATTCAGGACAGTCCAAGATGCTTCACTTAAAAAAATGTAAACTACTGAAGTAAAGGTGATGATGCCTTGAGAAGGCTGACCTAGAACAGAGTCTAGACAGAGTTAAAGAATAAAGTAGGGATTTATTAGGAGGCCTCAGTGGATCCACCTTGGGCAGCACAAGAGCCCAGCCAGGGCTGCACCCAAGATGAACCAAAATGGACACAAAATGCACGACCGGGCACGGGGTCTCTCACTTTTATAAGTTCTGCTCCATTTGCATTTTGGAGTTCATTGTCTAATTATAGTTTTAACTTATGATGTCCCATGCTTCTTGTTTTTCTCTCTTCAGTCCACGTTGTTTATGCTCTTGGGCCTGAGATTTGGATCATTTGTCCTTGGTCCCCAGCTAGAGAAGGAATTGTTTTGTCTCCCTACTTTGTGCAGAGAGCTCACCATCCCATAATATGAACCACACACTAAAGCAGCAGAGAATCTGAAAAATACAAAAGCTAAAACCTGAGGCATCAGAGGGATGGAGAACCAAAGCCCTGAAAATGACAGCTGTGTTTTATTCCTTCCCACTGTGCACAGGTTACAGCTATTTCAGTTTTCAGCATCATGCCTCACCATGGTAGTGCTTGACAACAAACAACTTTCCAAACCAGCTGGAAAAAACCAGCATCTGGTGGCATTTTCCTTCAGTAAGCAGAGGGATCTTGGTAGGCCACCTGACCAGCTCTGGGTAAAGTTCAGCTGAGAGACTTCTGTATGATCTTTCAGCTGGAAAGCACAACAGAAGAGGAAAGGTTGTGTGCTGTCAGAAATCCTGTGGGTCAGGCAAGACACTAAACAAGTTGCTGACCTTGTCAGTTATAAAAGGTCAGATTGTGATCTCTTAATCTGGTGTGAGTTGGAGTTTTTCCTAAAATTAAATTATTACAAACATCTTACTCAGTTTTCTTAATTAGATGGGGTTTGAGGTATATTTGGTAAATATTTTTAAAGCAGTATCTGCTCAGATAGGCCTGATTCAAACAGCTTGTCTGTTGCAATTCAAACCTTTTTCCTTAGTCTACTTCCAATGTCTTTTGCAGTGTGTTATGCTTCTGCTTTTTTGCTTTGCTTGCTTTTAGTAATACAGATTTTCCAGTTAGCCAACCCAGAACAAATGTTTGGGTGACTTTAGCTAATGTATCAGGTTTAGATACCATATCTCTGTCCAACACAACCCCAGAAAAACCATTTTCCACCTGTCTAGTTTGTGTACCAGTGGATGCTTGGCCAATTCCAAAAGAAATTGATGAAACCATGCAAGGTACATTTGCAGGATCATCCACATGGGATCTTTGGTCCCCAGTAGATGCATGGGATTGGTGGGTTCCTCACCTTCCCAAGGCATCTTTTGAACCTCAAGAATTGGATATTCTTGGTAAAACTCCAAGGTTCAAAATCATCTTTGCAGTCTGGTTCATATTGACTGATAGATCTTTTACATTTATGTTTCATTTTTGCACTGGATGTTAGTAGAGTAAGTTTCCCAATGCTCCATGGTCCACCAGTGGTGTGTGCTGGGATAGCAGGCCAAACTCCATCTCCACAAATGAAAACATTCCCTGTGGTAATTGAAAAGAGATATTATTAAATACAGACTGAACTAAAAAAATATTACACCAAAAGGTCTGATTTTTATAGGTAGCATGATAAGGAGAAACATCCATACCTAAAGCTTGATTTCTCTCTGTATAATTAAATTTGGCACAAAAGGGCATTTTTATAGAACCAAGGATCTCCAGTTCTTGAGGTTTGAGAGATGGCTTGGGAAGGTGAGGAACCCTTCAGTGTATGGATTTAGTGTGACCCTCCAGGTGACACCAACATGTGGCATGGCTGCCCACAGCAATTCTGTCTGGCATTGTCCCTTTTGTTTGTTCCTGGTAAGCTTCTTCATCTGTTGCTACTAAGAGTTCCAGACTTGGAGGAATGGAACAGGGAGAATTCTGGGTTCAGAGGGTTCATTCTGCCTCTGGAATTATACACAAACACACACACCTCTATATGTGCTATATGGTTTGGCCAAAATTCAGCTGGAACTCAATTGGCCCAGTGCCAAAAAAGCAGTAAAAAGTAAATCAATAGCAGCAAAAGAAGGGCTAAGGATAATCTCCCATCTTTACTGGATGCAGAGGAAAATATAGTGGCAAAGGATGAGGAAAAGGCTGATACTTAAAACCTTCTTTCCCTCAGCCTTTAATAGTAACAGCAGTTGTTGTCCAGGTACACAACTCCCCGAGAGGGAAGACAGGGATAGGGAGCATAATGGAGCACCACAGTCCAGGGGGGAGTGCTCAGTGACTTGCCACACCACTTAGACACAGACCTGTGGGGCTGGGTGGGATTCTCCCAGGGGTGCTGAGAAACCTGTTTTCACAATTGCTCACTGTTCATCATTTACCAGCACTCTTGGCTGTGGGGAGCTCCCAGCTGACCTGAGGTGAGCAATTGTGATCCTTATCTACCAGAAGGGCCAGCAGGAGAATCTGGGAACTACAGGAACAATTTGGTGTTGGGGAAGGTTCCTTAGTCTGGAGAAAAGGAGGCTCAGGGAGGACCTTACTGCTTTCTACAGATTGTAGTGAGGTGAGGGTCAGTCTCTTCTCCCAAGGAATGAGAGACAGGAGGAAAGGAAACAGCCTCATGTTGCACCAAGGTTTAGATTGGATATTAGAAAAAATTTCTTCATGGAAAGGGTTTTCAAGCATTGGAACAGGCTGCCCAGGGCGGTGGTGGAATCACCACCCTGGGAGGGATTTAAAAGATGTGTAGATGTGGCACTTGGGGATGTGGTGGGATAGTGGTGACCTTGGCCGTGCTGAGGGATTTGACTTGATGAACTTAAAGGTCTTCTCCAACCTAAAGGATTCTGTAATTCTATATGTGTGTGTATATATATATATATATATAAAATAATGAGATTTATTTCCTCATACACTCAACTTTGTGTTTCCCTTTTGGAATATTTCTTTCTGTTTTGCAGTGTCATAGTGTATAAATATGACAACTAAGATCAGGAGTTGTCTGCTTTGGTACTTTGCAGAAATCCACAGTATGTCTTGAGTTCAGGTGAGAGAAAGAATGCAGTGAAAGTAAAACCCCTCGTTAGGAGAGTAGGGGTTATGTCAGGGAGGAACAAAATGCTCTGTCCAGATTTAAAAAAATACAAACATTTCTGCCCATCCTAGTGCCCAATCCACAGAAGACAACTTCTTGAATGTCTCGTTTGATCCATGTGCAGTCCTACTTGGTGTCTTAAGTCATGCTTATATTAATATCACTCTAAGATTAGCAATTTCCTGTAGGAATATTTGAATTGCATATGATAGACAATTAATATAAAAGTCTTTCTGTGGTGTCTTTCATCTCAAGAGTCTGAGAGCTTTTCAGTTTTGAAAAATGAAGATGAAAAAATGTTCATTTTCTGGTCTTTTTAAGCTTTACTGTATTAAAGAGCTCTTGTGGTTGGCATCACACCATTAAAAAGCCAGAAGCTGATAGCCACGTTATTTCATGTGTGGTAGGCTTTACAACAAATTACAACACTGACTGCTGAGACTATCTAAGTTGCTGGAAAAATGGATTTAATTGTCCATTCTGAAACTATTTCCTGGATCAAATAGAATTTCTTTAACTACACATGCTCTTTATAACCCTGGTTCAATTCTGTTGCAGTAAATCTGAGGGGAGAGCAGAGCAGCAAGTTAAAAACAGCACTGAGATTTTATAGCGCCAACATTAAACTATATGTCATCTTGAAATTAAAGTACTGGGCTGAAAGGTTTTCTACTTACAATGATTTGTTACTATGTGGGTATCTAATTTGCATTTTAAAATCTCTTTTTGCCCAGTGGCTAGGGGCATGGTCTGTGTGTGTGGAGGGGTGTGTTCTTTGTGACCTCCACTGGCCTGTTGACTTTTTGTGTTGCTCAGGTTTGTAGAGTTTCCCATTTCCATTTCCCATTTCCTGAGACCTCTGTTTTGTTGCTATCACCAGCTACATGAACAATTAAATAACAAATGGGGACAAAATAAGCATTAAGCACAAACAAGACTAATAATTTCTGTTTTACAGTCCTTACTGGACGTGATTTTCAATGTGTGTTCATATGTATGAAATTAGTACAGATGCTTCCATTTTGTCCTGCTTTAAGTGGTTGCTGGAGATTTAAGACAATGGGAAATTCAGCCTCTTACACCTTACACTGATTCTGGAATATATAAACATTTTGACACTTGATATTTGTAAAGTCCAATAGCAAAGGGCATTGCTCTCTGTAAGTTATACATGATTGCACGTGGGTTGCCTGGAATGGTAAAGGTGCTTTCTTCCTTAGGTCAGAGGACCCTGAAAAAATGCCTTTCTGCAGCCTGGCTGATTCTCTTTCCCATTCTGGTACTGCTGGCTCATTACAGCAGCCTCAGGCAGTGAGCTGTCCCCCCTACCACACTCAGCTGCGTGCCTTGGCTCTACCTGGCTTTCCCCTTATGAGTGCCCAGCGTGGTGGAACAAGAGATCTTGCTCTCCCTTGCTGCTTACTAAGGCTGTGCAGCTCCTAAAGCACTTCTGTGGGTGAGACCTCAAGCACATCTCTGTGGTAGGGGGCTGTTGCCCCACCTAACCTTTTGTTGTGCTCAGCAATGCTCTGAATATGTGCAGTGTCTCTCAGCATGAGGCACCAAAATTTTTCCTGAAGTAATTTAAAAGCAAAGTGTCTGAAGGTGTGATTTCCTTTTTTCAGCTTTGGAATGAGCAAGGATACTGAATCACAGATGTAATACAGAATGGTTGGGGTTGGAAGGGCCTTCTGGAGGTCATTTGTCTGATGCCTTGTGAAGGCTGACCTAGAACAGAGACTAGACAGGACTAGTTCTAGAACTATTCTTTCACTAGAAGGAATAAAGTAGGGATTTATTAGGAGGCCTCAATGGATCCACCTTGGGCAGCACAAGAGCCCAGCCAGGGCTGCACCCAAGATGAACCAAAATGGTCCCAAAATGCATGACCGGGCACGGCGTCTCTCACATTTATAAGTTCTGCTCCATTTGCACATTGGGGTTCATTGTCTAATTAGGCTTTAGCCCATGCAGTCCCATCCTTCTCATTTTTCTCTCTTCAGTCCACGTTGTTTATCCTCTTGGGCCTGAGATTTGGATCATTTGTCCTTGGTCCCCAGCTGGAGAAGGAATTGTTTTGTCTCCCTGCTCTGTGCAGAGAGCTCACCATCCCCTAATATGAAGCCCAGAAGTACACACTAAAGCAGCAGAGAATCTGAAAAATACAAAAGCTAAACCTGAGGCATCATGTCCCCCAGCAGGGAGGCTGAAGCAGGGCTGCTAGAGCTGGGTGCCCAAACTGTGTCCAGATGGCTTTTAAATACCTCTAGCAGTAGAGATTCTGCAAACTCCGTGGGCAAGCTGTGCTAGTCATGCTCACAGTAACAAAGCATTTCCTGATGTTCAGCATCTCCTGTGTTCCAGTTTGTGCCCATTGACTCTTGTCCTTTCACTGGGCACCACTGCAAAGGGCGTGGCACCCCCTTCTCAGCACCTTTCTCTCAGGTATTGATGTGCTTTAGTAAGATCCCCTTTGGTCTTCACTTCTCCAGGCAGCAGTCCCATCTTCCTCAGCCTTTCCTCACATGTGATGTGCTCCAGCCCCTCAATCATCTTGATGACCCTGTGCTGCTTTGTCTCGATTTGAAGGGACAGCTGTGTGCTAAGGAAGGCCGGGCTCTTGTGCTGCCCGAGGTGTATCCTTTGAAGGCCTTTTAATAAATACCTATTTTGTTCTTTTAACACTGTCTAGCTCTGTTCTAGGTCAGCCTCCCAAGGTTCTGATGAACCCCCAAGGTCAGTGCAGAAAGGAGCAAGGATGGGGCCAAAGGGTGCCAGGCATTGCCTGACCCTCCCTGGGGCTGGTCCCTGGGGAGCCCTGGCACTTGCCTGGGCTCTTACAGAGAAAACCACGGGACTTGAGCCATGAGAACCAAGAGATCTCCTCTCCTCAGTCCCCGTGGGGCTGTGCTAGGCTGAGGTGCATTGCCAGGTACCTCTGCACGATTGCCTTGCTTAGGAGGGTAGGGAAATGTTTCAACATCAGCCTTGTGGTTGCTGTGAAGAGCGTTTAACCTCAGGAGGTGGAGTTGGAGGGATCAACATGGGATTTGGAAATGGGATGTGAATTTTTGACTCGCAGTTCAAACCTGTGGAGTATTTTATCAAAGTAAGAGGGTAAATATTGTAAAAATTAAAAAAAAAAAATTAAAAAATATTTAAGACCTTTAAAAAAATTATGAGCATAATCACTGCAAAGCTCATGCTCATTTTACAGCATATTTGTAGTTTGATTGTTTAAAGTGTGTTTTATTTCCATGTTTATGCCCTGGGGACTTTACAAACAGTGAGCTAGTCTAAAAATATGTGAGATTTCTTCTGAGAATACTTGCTGTGCCAAAGTTTGGGTTTTTTGGTTTTTTTTTTTTTTTTTCTTTTTTTTTTTTTTTTAAATAATCAGTAATAGTCAAATTAGATAATTCCAGCATTTAAGAAACAGTGTGGAGAAAAAAAGAGAGGAGGAAAGGGCATGGCAGGGAGCATCTTCATTGTGCTTTTTTTGTTTTTTGAAGGGAGCAGCCTCAGAAGTCTTCTGAAGTGTTTTTAAAAATATCTGTTTGTGCTAGTTATCAACATTTCCTGGGAATTCAGTTGTGAATTGGGTCTCAGGAGACTGGTTTCCTTGGCCCTTTTCTACAACTTCTCATAGCCTCAAACAAATCCTGGTTCATTCATACTCATATCCCTTGCCTGTGGAAAGAATAATTGTAGATTTCTACAAAACTATAGCTAATTTTTTTTTTTTAATAGTAAGCTTTTGAGAGGAGGACTTTGTGACGCTTAATGCATGTTTCAAATTCTGCCTTGAATGGAATTTTGGAAATGGGTGACTTCAGGCAAAACTTTCAGTGTTTCTCTTCCGGGTCAAAGTGGTGCTGCTCAAAGCAGAACAAACAAACAAGTGGGGGGAAAGTCTCTCTTGGTTAATAATGTAAAAATGACGTTTAATATCAACCACGTTACTACTTTTCTTTAAAAAAAAGTGCAATTGCAGCTCCACCAAAGCCTTAGTCCTAACCTCTTGCATTTGAACCCAGTACTTGCCATCCTTGGGACCTGATGGTAAACTTTCTTTTCCATCCTCCAGCTCCTTCAGGGTGCTTTTTGTGACAGTATTTCATATTGTCTGTGAAGAAGGTGCTTAAATCCATAGGAACAGAGATTGAGTTGAAATAGTGAGGTCAGACTGTTTTAATGTTGCTCACCAGGTGCTTCAAATGAAGATGTGTTGCTAATAAAGTTCAAATTTGCATAGCAAATTGAGGCATATTTCCACCATTGTTCATTGTCAAACTTGGAAGGGAATTGTTTGGGTTCTGGAGACAAGCTGATGATGTGTTTGCTCAAAGGACTTGGGCACATCATGGTGTGCTGGTGTGCTTTGGGGAACAAATCTTTTGTTTCAAAATTGCTCCCTTGGAAGAGGAGGATGTGAGCAGAACAGTAATGCTCAATTCAGTAAGCAATGAGAAATTCTAAATGGATAGCTCCACCTTAATTTCAGGTGGAAGAAGGAAGATTAGTGAACTGTTGCAATGTGTTAATAAATGTTTTTCTGCAGTTTTGTATTATAAGTCATAAATGACATGAATCAAATATGGGTTTAGTTAAAATACATTAACAAAGCTTTTGCAAAAAAATAGCTTAGGAAAATGAGCAGAACATTTTTTCTGCTGTATTTTTGGATCATTCTTCTTTAAGTAGTGTGCATCTCAATTTCTGGAATGCATGAAGAACAGGCTTTTTATTTGCAGATGTAGAGAATTTCACTGTCAGGGAACTGAGTTATGTTATAATAGAGTAACAGTATATTAGGCCTCGGTGAACCAGTTGTGATAAATCTAAAACTGAAATTAATTAAATATGAATCTTCCTAGATTTTTATTTGTTACTTTTGCCAATTATTTTTAGTAGTGTCCATTTTAGATGGAGTTAATAAAAAGCCAAAATGCTGCAAGAATGTGACTGTTCTTGGGTTGTATAGCACCTCATGAAGCATGACAGGATACTTGTGAGGCAGCCTGTTCTGAGAACTTGATATTCTGAAGAAAAGAACTAAAAGATTTGGGTAGCTTACCTAGCTGTCACATTTTCAGGCTTTTCAGCCAAGGTTGCTACTGCATGCCAAATCTTGCAGAGGCTTAATTTGAGATACAGCAACAGTTCAACAAAACTGTGTCTGTCCAAAGCAGAACTGAAGGTGATAAAATTAAATGAATAGCCATGTTGTTTCCAGGGTAATCAAATTCAGTAAATAGGAGCTCAGTAATCTCTGGTCTTTTACGTAGCCCCTCTGTGTTATAATTAATTCAGTCTTCCGCTTGGCAGGTTGTGGATTATGTTTAGATTATCACCCTGATGTGAGCCAGCTGGGCTTCATTGCACCTGAAGGCCTTTAATTTGGAGATTATCTGGAACCTTGATCCTGATGCTGGTGATCTCTGTTATCTCTGCTCTTCAGAAAGTGTTTCTTTGCTGGTCCCCTTGCTCTGAGGAGCACAGCAGGCAGCCATCCACAGCATTTGTGGAGGTTCTGCTAATGACTTGGGATCAGCACCTACCCTCCAATTACAGTTTACTAATCTGGAAACTAACAGCTGCTGAGGGCTCTGTGGTTCTGTAGAAATGTGATATATTTTCTGTATCTAAATGAAGAACTGTGGAATGGTTTTGATTAGGAGTTAGAAGAGCTACAGGGACAGTGGTGCTGTCTGCCTGATTAGCTGAGCCTGAACCTTTAAAGTAGCTGGCTTTAGAAGTCAGTCAGACTGGGAACTGAGCAGGGATATGTTTTTAGGGCAGTCTGTGAGCAGAGAACAGAAGAGATCTTTCTAAAAAATAAACTCAGCTGCTTACTGTTTATATGTCCATATCCTTGATTTAACATGAAGTTGTTGCCTCCCTTCTGTTCAGTGGAATAAAGATTAAAGGCTTGTTTGAGTTTTAAATAGCTCCATGGGTAAATGCAGATTTCTAAGATATAGACCAAAATCCTTTGAAAAAACCCTTTCAAAAACCAGGTATTATAAACCCTTTTCAAAATGCTGCTATTTCTATAAACTCACCTTCACACAATATTTTGTCAAACAGTTCAGCATATATGACACTACTCTGGAGGGTTTGGGCACTGGTTGTCATGGTGCTCTTAGTTGCATCTGTTCCAAACTCAAACTTTGCCTCTGTTTTTCACCACTATAAATAAAAGGTTGTTGCCATTAATTTGTTTCTGCTTTGTGCAACTTCCTGGAGGCTGGAAGGAAACATTCCAAGTTATGTGGCGTTATTGACAACAAATACATTCATGGAGAAGACTTAAACATGGAAGGGAAACCATGCCAAGGAACTGTGTGGCTCTGACTTTGAGGCATAGCACGAGCCTGACCCTTTATCTGACACAGCCAAACTGCTGTTTGTAATGTCATTCATGGAATTACTTTGCAACTGGCAGATTTTGGGTTCTGGCTCAATCTGGGATGTCATGCACACCCATGAGTTCCAGCATCTCTGGTGATACAGCAGTGGATAAATTTCCTCTGTGATGTGCTTTCCCCATAGCTCACATTACTGGTAATAGGAACTTAATGAGTAAATCCCATGGCAAACGCAGGACTGAATTTAATTCAAACTTGTGAAGAATCTGAAGTAAATATTCTTTTTTTTTTTTTGTCCTCAGATAGATTCCTCGAAGCTTGCCCCAGACTTTCAGATGACAAATTGTTCTAGGGACAGCACCTTTTTGTGCAGCTGATAGAGTCATAAGAATTCAAACTTAATGGGAACTTAATGAATAAATCCCATGCTAAACACAGCACTGAATTTAATTCAAACTTGTGAAGGATCTGAAGTAAATATTTTTTTTCTTTTTGTCCTCAGACAGATTCCTCAAATCTTACCCCAAACTTTCAGATGGCAAATTGTTCTAGGGACAGCACCTTTTTGTGCAACTGATACAGTCATAAGAATTCAAACAGCCTTTGGGGAGCACACTGCTTATGCCTAAAGATTATTCCAGTTACAGGAGTTTGTTTCAAAGAGGATTTGTGTATTCACCACAAGCTCTGGATTTACAGCGTTTAACTTGCAAGCTCCAGTCAATGGGCTCTCTGCCCAAAACCTCTAAAACACTTTTCCAAACCACAAAAACCAACAAGGCTCCTTCTGAATCAGTTCTCAGACTCTAATTTCATTACTTATTTACTTCGAGCCTTTTCAATTAGTCTGGCAGTATCTCTAGAAAGTTACAAAAATGGGGCACCGAGCCACTAAAAAAAGAAAAAAAATTCCTCTATGTCATGGGATATTTGTTGCACACAATGTACATCTGAAGCTGCTGCAGTGCAGTGACTTTATCTGCTGGAAACCTGAGTGCTATTCACAGAACATGGTGATATTCAGGGGGACCTGTGAAAAAGCCTCCCAGCAGCAGGGGTGATGGACAAATTTCCAGTTCTGTTTATGGCTTTCCTTGTAGGTAGCTCTCCTACAGCTTTTCTCACAACACGTTTTCAAAAATTATAAAGTGCTGTACACGATGTGTCTTTCTAATCCACATTCTTTAGAGCTATTGAAATAACAGGATTTTTTGTTCTTCTTATTTAGCTATGAAACTGGTGGATAATCCTTTCTAGTTAATCCAAAACATTCAGACATTAAAGAAATATTTTAATTTAAAACATTTCCTTTAATTTTTAAGGTATAAACAGCTTTGGGAAAAGTATCCAAAAGGTTTCATTGAGAATATTAAAAAAGAAAACAACAAAAAAACCAACATTGGAACTGTACTTTTCCTCAAACTCTTTGTGTTCAGTCCAAATACACAAATAATTTAGATATCAAATTCTGGATTTTTAAAGCAAATGTAATAAGGAAAAAATCTTGGCAAGCTCTACTCGTCTCGTTTTCCTTTGAGCATAGCAGAGAAAATTTGGATAAAAAACAAGCTAAACTTATTTTGTTCATTTTATATACAGCCTGTGCCTCCTGACCTTCTCAGGCTGTGCATACAGCTTCAGATGGAGTTTTGGGATAGCCTTGCAGAGTGTGATCTGTGCTATCCATTTGTGGCTTGAAGGAACAATCTCTTAAAAAATTCAAGGCAATTTCTGTTGCAGATCAGTTCTCATGTTCAGCACGTGAGGCTGAGGACCAGGCCCAGCTCCTCCTTGGGGGCTGCTCATGTTCCTCTGTCCTTATGGAAATTACACAGCTTCATGCTGATGCCTTTAGAATTATTATTTAGAATTATGAGCCAAACACGGTTAAGGGTTTTTACCTGAGTATTTAATAAGGATTCTTATGTTCAACAATTTGTCAAGGTGGAATATACCAAAACGCACACACACAGTGTATCGTGTATACAATTTTTTAGACTTTGCAAATTAACATATTTGACAAATATTTCCCCATGAGAGGTTTAAATGAATGGTGTGACTTCTCCTTATTTTAAAGCATTTCTCCATAGATGGGCTTAATCCTAATTTACAGAGTGTGTTCTAGAGAGAACCTTGGTGTCTCAAGGTAGCGTGAGGCTTCTGGGCCTCCAGCTGTGAGGCCTTTAGGATGTTTGGTCTTCTGGTCTAGCAGAATACCAGGACTATGGTAAGATATTAGGCTTAAAGAATTTTGTTAAAGGATAATTATATTTTTATAAGGATATATGTTAAGAATATTGAGGCTACATAAATGTATATAAAAAGGAAAGGCAAAAAATCATCATGGCATCAGTGCCAGCTCAGGGTTCATCTTCTGAGAGAGCAACTGTGAGGTGACTCACAGCTCTAAAATCTGAGAGCATCCAGCATCCTCTCAACCTGTGACACAGCAATCTGTGGCACCCCTAGGCATGTGATGTGGGAAAGATTTTGACTTCATCTTTTCTGCTCCTCTAGATGTCTTAGAATCTGACAAGTGTTTGAGCCTTTTTTGAAGAGGTGGGAGATTGGGCAAGGGTGATTTCAGCTGCAGGAATGTCTCGTTGAAGGGGTTTTTTTTGTGAAATGGGTAATTGCTTTTTATCAAGATATATTTGTGAGGCAAAGGAAGGGAGCTGATAGCTGGGATGACTTAGAAGTGGCTCCCTGATCTGGATAAATTAATGCAGATTGAAAGTGTTATAATGCACACGCAAATGAGCAGTATCCTCTGTGAGAGATTCTCCAGAACTTTGCAAAAGCACTGCAAAAGCATTGCTTGCCATGTGACTTTCTACAGGGGGGATTTCTAACAATTTTACTTATTTAAGGAAGTTGTGGGTTGGAAAACATCACTCTGTGCAATTTGCCAGTTTGTTTTTATTGATCCCCCAGGGTGTCAGACCCGAGTTGTATTTCCCTGGCATCGTGGAATTTACTGGATGGCCCAAGGGACTTGACCAACATGTGTAACTTGTATTTTAAGGGATCATTATCTGATACCCACCTCTAAAGGTGCTGCTGGCATCATGCTGTTGAGGAGATAGATGTTTCTGCAATGACAATGTAGGGAGAGAAGCTCAGCAACATTAAACACTGAAGTCCCATGGAGCATCTTTGGGATGTCAGATCACGAATCATTAATGTGAAACAGTGAAGTATTTAGAATACAATTGTGAATGTCTGCCTGATATTTAATAAGGCCAGAAGGGTGAGGGCTTTGTCTGGTTCATTGCTTAACACAAACCCTTAGCATTTTCTGCATCTGCAGTTTAAATTGTGATTAGCTTCACAGAGAAGAATTTAATTTTCTTTATAAAATGCTATTATTTCAAACTTTAAAGACCTGATTCTTTCACGTGGACAGATCTTGGAAGCTTTCTGTTCAGTTCTTAAGATTCCCTCTCCAAATGCTGTTGGCGTTTAGTTCAGTTTCTTGGGAAGCTGAATCTCTTGAGAAAAGCTCTTTCTGCTTTAAAGATGTCTGGTTCCAGGCATCTGAACTCCTCAAAGCCAAATTTGTTTTCTCATTCAAAGCACCTCTTTGCAGCTAAGGCCCTTTGTTTTTAAAGGGATATTGCCAATTAAAATTGGCCACTGAGGGTAGATATATCAACTTCAGACCTCTAAATTCTCATGGAAATGTTTTTTAAGAAAACAAATATTCTCTTTGCAGTATTTAGAACCTGAATATTTTAGCATCAAAAAACTTGCGGTGAAGTAGATAAACAGAAAGCCCTTTTTTCCCTATCCTTCTCAAGTCCCCTAAGTTCTGAGGTGCCAGCAAGTGGCTGTACAAAAAAATGTTTGCTTAAATTAGCTGTTGCTTAGTTTCTAATTTTCAGTCCAAAAACTAAATGAGCCATTAAAGGAAACCACACTAATGAGATGTGCTACAAACCAAAATACGCTGAGGGCAAAATGCAGGCTTTTAATTTGTTCAGCTTCAATCTCAAACATCTGGCTGTGATGGACGATGTCACTGAGCACATTAAGAATATCAGAAATAGACTTTTGCAATCAGTGCCTCCTCTGTTTGCCTTTCTCTGTTTGCTCACTCATTTTCTTGGCACTCGGCGGTGCAGGAAAATACTTTAAAGGGCAAAGACTCTGAGCTGTAAGCTGAACTTTGGTTTGGATGTGGACCATTGGGCTTGGTTGTCAACTCCTTGATCAGTCAGCTTGCAGCACAGCTGGAACCCACACACACACACTCTCTGTGAACAGAGTACCCCAGTGCTGCTCCAGAGTCAGGGATGGATAGAAGCATCTCTCAGAACAACAAACTCAATGGAGATGGATACTTTGAGCAGCAGTAAATCAGAGCAGTTTTGTTGTTCCTCTGTGTTCAGAGGCCTGGTGGGATTCCTGGGGTTGGTATTCCTAGGGCTAGGATGTGCAGTCTGAGCTTCCAAAGCAAGAACTTGGGGGCACAGCTGGACTTGTATGGATAAATTCTGCTGTTGGTCACAGGACAGCTTCTCCTGGAGAATGTCTGTCTTGTAGGTGACTCACTGAGAGCATCAGTGTGGCTGGCACCTGGTAGCACTTGGCAAAGTGTACCAGCACAGCCACAGCCAGCCAGGCTTATTCATCTAATTAGGACAATTTTCCCTTTTTTCTTCTGCTCCCAAAAGCAAATGTCTATTCAAGTACATTTAGATTGTCCCAGAGGAGAAATGTAGCACTTTAACCTGCCCTGCCATGCAATGGATGCCTCATTATGTTTGTTTGCACTGTTAACTGGATACCCAGTCTTAGGATTGCCCAAGCTTATTTGACCATAAATCCTTGTAAGCAGGCTAAAATGGGATCCAAGGGACCCTGGTATCAGTTGTTGTCTATAAAACTATTCTTGATTGCTTTCACTGAAGATGTATCCAGACAAAGAGAGCTGTGGGCTCTGACCTGCTCCGTTCAGAGTGGTGGAACTCAGGTTGTTTGCAGGAGCAGTTTTTGGGGCAGCTCCCCGGTCAGGTCAGGTGTGTACAGCTGCAATCTGTTGAAATAGGGCTGCAGTAAGAATTTCTTCTGTGCAGTCACCCTTGGCTGTGGGTTTCCTGGTGAAGCACTTTAAGTTTTACCTTCATGTATCAGCAGCCTCTCTCCTCCTCTGCCTGGAGTGATTGCTCCTGCTGAGGCTCACTGCCCAGTGGCAACTTCTCCATTCCTGGCAGAGCTGGATTTGTGGTTGTCAAGTAGCCTGACTTTACCAGCTTTCTCTTTTGTGTGTGTGGGGTGGTTGTTTTTTGTGGTTTTTTTGTTTTTTTTTTTTTT
>WBNO01021188.1:69477-90986 GCA_013400575.1 Peucedramus taeniatus | reverse complement strand
TTCCTTTCCTTTCCTTTCCTTTCCTTTCCTTTCCTTTCCTTTCCTTTCCTTTCGTAAATCTATGTGGAACAGGACTCCTCTGTCTTGCAGATATGCAGGTTTTGTTTTCCTGACCTTTAATTTTTAGAGAAGGCTAGGAAATGCAGGCAATTGTTTTGTAAGTATTTTTAAAACCAAGTAGTGATCACAATTCACAGCTTCTGCTCTGTGGATATTTCATACTTCTTTATTCTTTGAGCATTTTCATGCACTGACCCATCCTTCTGCTTTGCATGTACTTGAAATCATATCTATGTAGTCCTTTGCTAAATATAGTTAATGTCAATCCACCATTTTTCTTTGCTAAGTTAGTTTTATATTACTTACAATAAAAATAGGTCTGCAGGGAGAAACTTGTGTTTCTAATGGATAAAACTTAAAGATGGGAGTGGCAAGAATCACTAGCACCATCTATTCATTGAGAAGCACCATGTGTGTGTATCTGTGCAGAATTAGGGCACAAACCTCAATAGCTTGAACCATGACAATTGCTCCTTTTACAGTTTCCTCTAATTCAGGGCACTCTGCCAAGTAGGGTATCCCATCTTTGCTGATTCTTGTCTAAATTCCAAGTCACAAATTCCCAGCTTCTCTACTCAGTGTTTCCAGCAGAATTATTAAAAAATCAGAAATTCCAAGCTGCTTTCTGGTTCTTACTGTTTAAGAGAAAAATAATAGGGTCAACTTTAAGGGAGGTGACTGAGAGGTTGGCTTTGATTTCTGTTTGGAAATGCTGATGGCAAGACCTCTGCTCTAAGAGCAGTGGGGGGCCCTGCCAAGCCTTTTTCATTGGGGGATCTAATCCATGGCTCTTAGGGGGTTCACAGAAGGCATAATCAGATTGTCTAGTCTGATCCACTTGGTGTCAGAGGTCACTGAATTTCATGCAGGTTGCTCTGTAATGAGTCTTATCTGACATTCTCAAGCACTGACAACATCCAAGGGGTGACAGCACTGGCAGTGGAGCCAGGACCATGAAGAACTTTCCTCTTGAGTGGTTTTAGCTTCTGCATTGTCTTCATTCGTGCCCAAAATTTGACCCCAGTTCCATTGCAGTATTTAAGTGTGCGACTCCATCAATTCCAATAGTTGCTATCCTTCTAAATATGTCTTGGCACCTGGGTCCTTGTGTACAGCTGGATTCTCATTCTATAGAGTAACAATTGCATGGCTGTGTTTGGCAACTGCAGAGCATGTTGATGAAGGGGACTGTAAAATGAATCCAAAGTGGCAAATGGTAATCTGAAGTGAAATACAAGCAGCCTCTTACTTATTCCAAATGTACTTTCCTACCAAATTGTTTGGAAATGTCTCCAGCACTTAGAAATTTGGGATGAAATGTTTAATTTGTTTTTAATTCTACAGCAAATACCTGTGTAGGGAAATGATTCTGAAACATACTTTCAATAGTAGGAGGGAGGAGAGGAGAGAAACCTATAATCAGTAATGTTAGAGCTGGGTCTGATGGAGGACAGAATTTTGGAGCTGAATTTGTTCTGTGGAAAGGGAACTTGGCAGTTGTGAGCAGTTTTGTTTTAAAGGGGCATAGTGCCATATAACAGGAAGGTATCAGACCTCTCTGGGGCACAGAATGGGGAGAGATTCTGAGCTCTGTTCCTAAATTCCTGGTCTAAGTAATCAAAGAAAATGGGATGAAGAAGCTGGGAAATTACTGCCTTAGAAACTCTCAGAAGTTGAAAAAGTAACTAACATCACCAGGTCATGAGCTGCAGTATCTGAGTGCAGTCTAGGAATATTTTGTTTTATGAAAGAAGGGAATATTGAAAAGCAGAAAGGGATAGTCTTAATACTTTGAAGAACAATCATGCTCTGGCCAAGGAGAATCATCCCCATCAATAAAAGGCTGGTTCCCAAAGATATTTCCATGTGGATTCATCAGATTCATCTGGAACTGAGATGCTTTTGGTCTTCTAAACTTAATTAACTTAATGGCCTTGCATGAGTGCAATTAGATGAGAGCCCAAAAATGAATGGTTGAGACAGGATGGACTAATATAATTTTAATCTAAGATCAATTGCATGCTGCCTGAATTTTCTCTTCACTTGATTGTTTTCACTTGGAACATGCAGCTTCGTTTGATGCCCCCCTTCTCCTGTACTGAGGTGAGCAATCGATTCCTTTGTGGGATCAATTAAAGCTGTTGTGGCTGCTTTAAAATGTATAAATACATTCTGTTTCCCTGTTGGCAACCACAGTGTGACCTCAGTTAAAGCTGCCCCTTGTCACCCTGCCCCTGGCCACCTCAGAACACTTGCATTCTCATTTGGATTTGGACTTGAGGTTCAGAGTGCTCTGAAAGAGCTGAGGTGGCATGTGGTTTGTGTAAGGAAGTGACAGATATTTTCATAGAGGTGCTGGGCATTTTCTTTTTAAATCTGATATGCCTGGAGATGTCAGTCTGCTGGGTCAAAGTTTGCTGGCCCTCTGAGACATCTGCAAAGGAATAACAATCTATTTATAAGATGCAGTGTCATTTTATTAGATTATTTATTGTTGCCAAGGAGAAGAAAGCTCATTTGAGTGCATATGGGAAGCTGTGGATCATGGAGCATGTGCTCTTGCAGCCTGAGCTGTGCTCTGGAGCAGTAAAAGCTAAAAGTCATCAGAGGAGAAGTGCATGCTGCACAGCTTGGAACCTGAGTCTTGGAGCTTTTGTCATCTCTTTGCCACGAGTCACCAGAAAACAAGCTTTTAATCAGGCAGAAATGCTAAGAATAGCAAACCCCACACTCAGACTCTGCAAATAGAAGCCCAAACTTGTGAAACTGAAACATATGGCAGAGGGTGAGCTGAACTGCTGCAGGTTTAGCTTTCAGTTTGCAAATGGGAGAGAGATTTTTGCCAGCTGCATGTGCAAAAATGTGAAAGCAAAGACCCTGAAGGTAACTGAGGAATGTAGAAAGCTTAGTTATTTCACCCTGCACAAATACAGGTGAACAGTCTGGAATTATATCAGGTTTCCTGGGTTAATTTATATTGTGCCATGTTGCTCTAGTCAGAGTTTGACCAACAACCAGTTCTGTAATATTAATGTTTTTGAGTTTTATGTCCATGTGATTCTCTGAACCTACTATTTGTAGAAGTGAGAATCCTCAAGATATCTTGAGGCTTCAAAATGAATGGGAAGTTGCTCTGGTGGGCATGATCTTTGCCAAATAGGACATTAATTCAAGAGGCAAAAGCATTCTTCTGACATGAAGAACACTTGAATTACCTATTCAAAAAAGCTTGAGATGAGGTTATTACCCTGATGTGTGGTTAAGTGGGCTAAAATGCATGTATTTGTAAAGGGAATAACAATTTCCCTTATATATTTGTTAAGGAAATATGAGATACCTGAGTTCAACCAGGAAGGACAGTCCAAGCCCCTAGAATTTGTTTCCATCCAAATAAAGAGAGAATTTTTTTTTTTCTTTTGGACTTTGTTAGTGCTGGATCTCAATCAATCTTCCATATGCTTATGTAGAATTTCATGGGGTACAATTGGAACATGATATATGCCCAGATGTGAAAAATACAGGACTTCAAGGACATCTAATCCTTATCTGGAGAGAGACAGTTTGATATGTCATATGCACTATTCTGCTGAATTTTGGTATATTGACAGGAGTGGGACAGAATAAAAAAATAAGCCATTAAATCTTTGCAGGAAGACTGAAAGGACAAGGCTGACTTCAGTGCATGGTTCAGTCTTTGCCTCTGGAGGGAAAGAATCAGAGGAAACTTGCAGTGATGAATTTTTATATGTTATTCTCAAAGTATGGTGCTGGGAGAAGTGGGGAGCTGCCTTCTTATCTGCTGGGACTTTCTTGAACTGTAAGATATTTGCTCTGCTGAGAAATCAATGTGAGAGCTATTTCAAGGATATATCCCACAGATCCCGTTATTCAGTAGACCTGAAATTCCCATCCCAATTTGACACTGGAAATGGAACGTTAGGCATACAAGTGCAACAAAGGGCTTCAGCTTTCTGGTAAGGACACACTGGATGAACTGGCTGGTGCTGCCTGGTGGGCAGGTGGTGATAACTTGTCCCACTTTATCTGCTATAGAGATCTAGAAGGTAACTGAAGTAACCTTGTACAGAATGGAAGATGTGTGTGTTTGTGGTGCAGGAGATCACTGAAGGCTTAGGATCACCATGACACAGGCTCCTAACTATAGACATGACATACTAGGAGAAAAAAAAAGAGGAGAATGTCCAATTTAAAGAGTGATGTGTTGAGTTGCACAAGGAGTCCCTTTCCACAAGCAGCCCTTGATGGTTCTAAGCCTTCTGGGGCTCTCCTTGCTCTTTCTATAGCCAGATGCCTTGTCTTTTTAGGGCCCAACAGCTAAAGGTTTACTGCTGAAGGTGCTCTGGAAGGGTTTTACTTAAGTAAAATAAAAAAAATCTATCTCCAGTCCTGGAGCTGCACCCAGAGTTGCCATGCACAGGCCCATGGTACCAACTTCTATTCTGTGCTGCACAGAGAGAGACTCTCCATCACAAAGCACAGCTCATCTTTTCCACACCAATCAGTCCTCACTGCAGTTTTGCAGACAGTTTATAGGTTTTTATAGGTGCAAACACACAGAAAAATAGCTAGCAATGCTGAAGGCTGCTCTGCTATCCAATACACTTTTCTGTAAAGTGGGTGGGTTTCTTTTTTGCAATTCTTTCTGATTTACCCAGGGGCAGACCTCCCCAGACACAGGACTGCTGTTTTCCTCAAGTCTGTCCTCCCTGCTGGCAAATGACCTGAAATGTTACAGAAGCTGGCAGGCATCATTTGAAAAAAACCTGCTTTTTACAAAAAACAGAAGTTTGCTTCTCCTCTAGTAAGTACCTTGAAGCTTCATCAGCAGTGCTGCATTCAGCTAATTCATACTAACATGAATTGCAGTTAGGCTGAGATTTTTTTTTTTACATACAATTTAGAAGAATCCTAGGCAATTAATAGGTCTTAAATTTTTTGACCTAATATTAATTTCTGGCAGCTCTAAAGTGCAGAATCTACCTATTTGTTTTAGTTTAAACAAAAACCAATTTGGACAAGTCTTGTGGGCTGTCCTGTGAGAGCTCAGACAAGTTGATCCAAAGCAGAGGTCTGGGATTAGCTGTGCACAGAAGGCAAAAAGGCCAGGTCTGTCAGTATTTCTTCTGTTCCCTATCAATAAAAGGATACAAGGCTCTACAGAATAGGACAGCAATGTTTCTGCCTATGGAATGAGCACATCCTTTCCCCTACCCTGCAGCAAAAATACTTTAACCTAAGTCTAGTGTTCTCACCTCCTGAATTAATGTGCAGTTGACTACTTTTAGTGAGTCTTAACTGCCCCAGCTCTTTTTTGCACTGAAACATTGTGCACATCTCTTGAAGTAAAACCTGATCACACTTCTTTTTGCTCTGATGATCTGAGATGTTCAAGTGAACAGGCACACTGAGCTGCTTTACTTGGGGTTTATTTATTTTGAATTTGACTCTGGTGTTCTTCATATATTCCTTATGTAGTGTACATGTTCAGAATGTTTACTTGAATCTATAGTTGCATAAATGGTGTAGGAAGGGATGCCTTCAAAATACACAGCTGCTAAATTATGCAGGTTTATTTCTAGTAGATGATATCTGTGTTGTGTAACTGTAGTGGACCTGATTATTTCTTGAGCTGCCATAAGTTCACTCTCTGCACTCTAGCTCTGTTTAATCATATTCAGGTGTTGATCTGATGCACATGTTGTAATTTAGGATTGTGATACTGAATTTTTGTTTGTTTATCCAAATACAGTAATGGTTTTTATTTTGGGTTATCAGGTAATAGTTGTTCAGCCTCTGGCCACTAGAGTATGCACTCTTCTGCACAGGCTGGAATACCTGCCTTCTCTTTGCCCTCTGTAAAACAGGTGGCAGATGCCAAATATGCATGTGCACCTAGGTCTCCTATTGCTTCCAACAGTACCAATAATTACTTGAATAGAATTATACCAATATTTGAATTATTTGAATTGAACAGTACCAATACTTATTGGTGTTGAATACCAATACTTATTTGAAATTACCTTTTGTGTGATGATCAGAGCAGTTCTTCCTAAAGTAGTTTAAANAAAAAAAAAAAAAAAAGAGGAGTTGAATGAGATTGGGGTTTTTGTTTTGTTTTGGTTTTTATCCCGGGGTGGAAGCAGGCTGCTGAGGTCACCCTACACACAGGCTGCTTGTGCCTTGGTGCTTTCTGTGTTTCAAAGGTTGAAGAGCTGAGGTTACACCCCCTATTCTGGTATTTTCTTAACAGGGAGATGGCAAAGAAAGGCTGCCAGAGTGGGTTAACAGTGCAAACAGTGCACATGGTTTCATCCTGCTTCACTTTCTGAGCCAGGATTGGCTGAAATGAGCCAGGATATTTCTTGTCTTGTTGGGAACATTGTCTAGGAGCTGTAGATAAGAAATTCCTAAAGGTAAGTTAAAAGCTAGACACTCCCATTAGTTTTACATTGAATAGAAAAATTTCTAAAAATTGCTGATTTTAGGTGATTGTTATTTATAACCAATAATGTCTTGTTTGCTTCTGAAACTTTGCTTCACACAATTACCTGGCCACCCACTCACTGTCTGCTAAACATGATGATGCTTCATTAAAGAAAGAATTGAATGTTTTATGGAGGAAGCATTTTGGGATTTGTGTTAATAACAAGATTAATGGTCTCCCAGGACCTTTTCTGCACTGCTATTACCTCACCAGCCCACCCCTGGCCTGTGGCAGTCCCTGGGGCTATGTCTGAAGTTCAGCATTTTGTATTTGGCTCTGCTGAAGTGTGTGATACTGCTCAGCTCCTTTCTCCTGTTTGCCAAGGCCCCTTTGACCTGCAGGGATGTGCTGGTGTGACCTTGTTCTGGGTCCACCATCCCAGCCCCTTTCCACAAGCAGCCCCTGATGGTTCTAAGCCTTCTGGGGCTCTCCTTGCTCTTTCTATAGCCAGATGCCTTGTCTTTTTAGGGCCCAACAGCTAAAGGTTTACTCCTGAACGTGCTCTGGAAGACTCTGGAAGTCTTTACCTAAGACTTCTAGGCATTGCAAAGTGTTAAATAAAAATTTAAACATCAAATTTGATATTGGTATCATGGGCATTAATAACATGCAGGTATCTTAACTCTGCTCTGAAAATGAGCAGTCTGTCATTGAGCTATGAAAAAGTAAATTGGGAGCAAGCAGAAGCTCAGCAGTTACCTGTGATTTTTGGGATATTTTTTTTTGGTATTAGCCCTGTGACATATGTCACAGACTCCAACATCTGTCCTCAGAGTCTGAAACCTTGTTAGCAAATCTCTCTGTGGCAGTTGTCTCAGCTTGATGGTGAATCATTTAATGCACTTCAGCTCTGATTTCTACCTTAATTCTTGTCTGCAAGATCTCTACAAGTGCTGCAGAGATTAGGTGGAAAGCTTTTATCTTAGTTGAAGGAGTTGGATCATGGTCTATTTTACCAAGCATCTTGAGTCTGTAATTTTCCATGACTTTTCCACTAGATTATTGGGGGCAATAGTTACCAAGGGGTAAAACAGGACATCATGGGTTATATCTGCTACTAAATGTTCTGGTTTGGGCCTATGAAAGTGTGTGTCAAATGCTATTTCATGAGACAATGAACTGAATCTTGTTAGCAAGAGAATGTCCAGAAAGACCCCAAACCATTACAGTGCCATGAAAGTTGGGTCAAGAACTGAAAGGGGAGGAAAAACCTCATAAAACCAAGCAGTCCTGGCTGTGCCATAATGCAAAGTAACAAGAATTCCATTGTAGCAGAAGGAAAAATGAACTGTACACTGCTGTGACTGACCTTTGCCATAAATATTTTTGGGCAGGATTCAGTAAAGTTGAAAACAATTGCATTTCCAAGTGTGACTTTTGATTTTTTTTTTCCTGTGTTGGCATGAAGTTATAGAGGCCACAGTTTGAAAAATTGGGGCCTGATCCTGATCCTTTGGAAATCCACTTGGTCCCAGGCATCTTGTAGTACTGCTAAAAATGGAGTTCATGTTGTTCAATGGTCTTGTGCACAATCAGGTGCAGATTTAGTAGCTGCATTTGAAAACCACTTTTAAAATCCTTTTGCTTGCTTTTTGCTCAGATGGGGTATGCCCAAGTTCACAAAATTATGTAGAGCTTAATTTATTAAATGTCTTAAAACAATTTCAGATCTTCTGCAGGGTTCTAAGTAAGTATGAAATCTTAGAAGATAATTTTGTGCTTGATCTTACATTTGTTTGAAGTTAGTGGTGAATTTCCCATTGATTTCATTAGCGTGGCATGAGGCTCCTGGGGCAAAAGTCTCAGTGTATTTTGGTCTATTTTTGGACTTATGTTTGCAAGAAGAGTGGAATGAGTGCAGGCATCTCTCATGAGTCAGAGGAGAGAATTCTCATGTGGGCACAGTTATAGTAAATTTAGCACAAATTCTTCAGCTGATAATTAGAACTAAGGCAGGGAGGAAATAGTGAGTACCTTGTCAGAGATAATATAATTCCTCCTCCAATAAGCTGGAAGTCCTATAGTAAAAATAAAAAATATTTTTTAAATAACTGGAATGACTGTGATTTCTGTCTAATTTGCTGCTTTTCTAATGAACAGGATATCTGCTGCAACCAGATCTGACAGCAGAAACTTGGAGGTATATTTCATTAGAAGCTGATGCAATCCATTTTGACCAGTATTATTGTAAGGATTTTTTAATGGAGTTTATTAATTGTTTGGTTCTCTTAAGGTTAGATTACAAGGTGACTATGTTGCTCTGATTTTTTAAAGTTTTATTAAGCCTTCTGATGTTTATATTTTTTGTATAGAACTTTTTCACATACTTTGTGTAAATAACTTCCTGTTTTTCATTCTTTTATGGGGGACGAGCAACCTGATGGACTGTTGGGGTGCCCAGTGACATTGAGGAGGTGGCACTGTAACCCTCCAATGACAATAGCATTTCAAAAAGATATATAAATGGAGTCAGATGTTTTAATAAAGAGTTTTTTAGTTTGCTTTGACCAGAACTGCTCCGTGTCATTCTTGTGTCACCCCAGGATAACAGTGACTATATACTCTAAATGTCCTGATATATTTGATTAAGCATACCCATCCTGATTTTACAGACAGTACTGCTAAAGCAGAGTAATCTGTGCTGTGAAGAGCTGCCAGGTTTGCCAAGCAGTAGCTTTTGATTAATAAGCTCAGATTTTGTGGTGATCTCACCCTGCAGCACAGTCAGGTGTCTCTGATGGTGCCTCTGGGGCAGGCAGTGAAGGAGATCAGCAATTCAGTCAGGAACATAAAGCCCAAACCATGCAGGTACCTCTTGGGATCTTTGGGTGGATGACTGTTTGGTGTCTTGTGTTTTTAGCTGGTTGGTTTGTTTGTTTTATGTTTTTTTTTAACCTTCCTATATTCAAATTTCTAGACTGGCCCATGGTTAAATTTTTAGAGGTCAGATTTGGGGCATGTTCCAGCTAAATGGGGTATATACCCATCCTGTTTCCATCCCATCTGGGGAGAAATTTTGTACTGGGAACTCCATTCCAATAAAGATCATAAAACTGCCTGTCTCCTTTGTTTCTATGAATTGTGGGAAGCCTTTTAGCAGGAAATGTTAAATGTGGGTTCCCACATACCACCAAGACTATTATTATCCATTGCTAAAGGGCACATAGCAATTGAGCCCAATTTGGTTTGGCCTTTACTAACTTCATCCTTGATTCCTAGTAGACTGCCTTATTTCTCTGTCAATTCATTTTCCATGTAGCTGAAGAACTTTTATATGCAATAAAACTTAAAATGGTTGTAATTTATTTCTCTCAATATAATTTTGACATCTTTCTGTCCCTTTTTTGCTAGATGCTTTCTCCCTAATGGTCAAGAAGATGAGTATTTCTGGAATTGCCTTAGGAGGAGTTCCACTGGAGAATAAAGATAGAATAAAGTCTCCTAGGACTACCAAAATGTCTGTCTCAAGAACAAAATATGATATGGACAAAGTGAGATGGATTTTTGAGAGTATAACCTGTTCACTTTAGCAGGAATTGTGTTGTGTGATGGCATGGACATAGTTTTGATTGAAAACCCTGAACTTATTTTGCATATGTAATAGCTACTGTACAGAACTGATGTGATCATAATTCATTTCATTGCAGCCAATAAATCTGTCCAACCTGAGGGATTTTTTTAAAAATGACTGTGGTAGAATGTGAAATCCTGCACCTTGATTTTAGAGTGTCCAGAGGGAATTCCCAGCAGTGTGATCTCTTAGGGAATTACACAAGTCCTAATTATATTGCTCTTAGTCAGAGTTTGACCAACAGTCAGTTCTGTAATATTAATTTTTTAATTAATATTAATTAATTTCACTGGAAACAGTCTGTGAGGTGCTGTTTACATGGATATGGATTGGCTTCCCACGGATCTTTCAAGCCGTGCTCTGAGGCATGAAGAGGTCAAATGACTTATCAAAGTCTTGCAGAATGCCAGCTGAAATTAAGATCTGATGTGCTTCTGGCTTGATGCAGGTTGCTAGTCCAGCCACTGGAACACAAAGCAGCTTAGCCAGACTGGGAGGAAACCCTGGAGCAGTTGGCTGAGCACTTGAGGGTTGCAGTTGAAAATGCTAAGGGTTTTGCCTGTATTTCTGGATAGTTTTTTTTTCTGCATAATTTTTCCTGGATAAATTTGGAAGGGACATGGAAACATAGCTCCCTTAGAGAGGGACAGGAAGGTGTTGCTTGTTCTTAATGAACAGTCCTTGTAAAATTCTAATTTCTTACCATCTCTGCAAGTTTTTGATGATAAAGCAGAGTTGTTACATGGAGCCTGTAATGATGTGGGGAAGTGGGTATGAATTCTCAGCTGGATTCCCATTATTGCCTTCCCAAGAAAGCAGCCTGTCCCAAGCAGGACTTGTTCCTCCTCTCTCAGGGAAGAAGAGCCTTTAGGGGAGTGAGTTGCTCCCTCCAAACACAGGGAAACTGCTCTGGGATTACAGGAATTCTCTAGGTTTGAGCTGCTGTACTCTGGGTTTATTCAGGAGGCAAATGAGAAGTTTCTATACAAGAGGAAAAATGTCACCAAGCCACTTGTGAACATAAATCTTGGTGCTGGGCTGACTGTCAGACTTGGGTTTTCATCAAGAAAAAGGTGCATTGGCCTTGCTAATATTAAGATTACAGATGGAGTCGTGGCATTTTAAAAGAACTCTGTTTCCTTGGGCTTCTCCATTTTACTACACTGTTCTAGTAAGGATATTACCTTAGCTTCCCTCTGGAAAATGGCCAGGGAAGCTCGTGAAAGTTTTATGGCAGTTTATTACTGCCTAATTCACCTTTCAAAGTGACAGTGAGATTCTCAATTGCTTTCCAGAACTTTGTCCTTGCTTGCTGTGTCTGAGGGCAAAGTTTACACCAAATATTTTAATGTCTGAAGCAGTTAAGCCCTTGTCATTAATTTCATGCTTATATTTAATCCTAAATAGACAGTGATTTTTGTCACATAGAAAAAGGGCTAATTTTGGAATATTATGCTAAAATACCACACAGAAGTGCTGAAAACCTTTCCTTTTTGTGATTTCTAGGTAAGGAATTTTGTTTTGATTAATACATAACTGAACATGCAGCTGGATGTATCCAGAGAGTTTATATTCAGCGTGGCAATAAAAACGTTCATTAAATATTAAAAGAAAAACACATTTTGAAACACCTTTAATATTTGGGGTGAGTTTTTTTGGGGTTTTTTTGGGGTTTTTTGTTTTTTTTGTTGTGTGGTTTTTTTTTGTTTGTTTGTTTTTTTTTTTGTTNTTTTTTTTTTTTTTTTTTTTTTTTTTTTGTTCTTTCTTGACAATAAAATAGTATAATTTTTTAAAAAAATCTCTAGGAAAACATTTTACTATGCTTTTAAGACTTAGGGAGTTGCTCTTCTACTCATGAAGCTGTTTTGCTATGCTTCACTACCGAACTCTCATTAAAAATGGGTAAATCCTGGAGTGCCTTCCCCTGGGATGGTAACTGATTGGGTTCAGTTAGAAAGCAGAAAGGTTCTATGGAAAGGGAGATCTGAAACTATTCTCATTGTTCCCTGCTTTCAAAAACTACTAAAAAGCAAAAAATTAATTTTTATTTTCTTGTTTCATTTTTTTTCCAAAATGCTGCTGTACTTTCATACATACATAGAATTTCCTGGGTGCTTTTTCAGTGGAATTAATTTTGCATCTAACTCCATTACTTTAATATTGTATTAAACCAGGTTTTTACTGTCTCAGGAATTGTGCTCACATAGCAAAGGTGTGTCAGGGGTATTGGAAGGCCCTGCTTGATTAGCAGCATGATAGATTTCACCTGTAATTTTCTTTATATCAAGAAAGGAAAAGATATCTTTTATCTGTGGACTTCTGGAGAGGAGATGTTGCACACTAACATAGCTCTTAGAAGTAAAATTGCCACACCCAACAGTCCAGTTTGTGTCACTTGAGGAGATGTAGCAGAATTAACAGAATTAACCCACTGTTAGGTGAGTTTATGTAGTGCTGCTTTCATAGGAGCTGTTAAATTTGGCAGGGACTAATTTTATTATGTGCTGCTTTTCCTCTGTCCTGGTGAAAGACAGAATTAGGCAAAAGCCAAAATATTCAAGCTTCCTCTAATTTTTGGATGCCCAATTTCAAATTCTAGGCAGTGGTTTTGCAAAATGTGTAAGAGCTCTTGGTCACTAAGGCATGCCAGTGGGAAAGTGAAGGAAATTATCCTGATTTAAAAGGCATGAGTTTGTTTCACCCCTCAGCCCCACTGATCTGTGAGGTCTGTGCAAAATAGGAGGGAAAAAAAATCCACATGTAACAAATGTTGAATTTGTAATAAGACCTTCCCAAAGCAAGACCAAATAATTCTCTAATAACAATTCTGTGACCTTTAAAAAGTCAGGGTTTGAAGCTGTGAGCAGGGTTTGTGAGCAGTTACACAATTGCCCTGTGCTTTAGCACTGGGCAGGGATGGAGCCTGGTCACATTAGCAGCACTTTTATTTGGGGTGGTTCGCTTGGTTTGCTTTGGTTTCTTCTGTTTGTGTGGATTTGGGGTTTTTTGTTTGTTCTTTTTTTTACTTTTTCCTTTTTCTTTTGTAAATAAAGTGGAACTTATTCGGCCTGGAGGATTAATTCCAGTTTTTCCTCTTCAAAATCTGTTTTGGTGTTTTGATAACAAGAGAAAATGAAACTTGCAAAGTAATCCAGTCTACTTGAGACAGGATTACTTTCAGAGGCCATCAAATGAAAGAATCATCACAAACAGGTCTTTTTATGCTGTAGAGCTCTCATGCAAAGTTTTGATGTAAATGGGGTGCCAGATTAGTTCCGTTGAAATTGCACAAATGCCCTAATGTGAAAGAGAAACAGCAAAGTGCAGACTTTCCAGTCTTGCTAATAAAAAAAATCAAAGTTGTAATTCTGTAATCTACTAGCAGCCAACTATCTTCAAACCACTCTATTTTTAAAGTAAGCAATTTGGCCATAGTGGCCCATTTTCTAGTTGTATGACTTTGAATAAATGCTCTTAGTGGCACAGCATTGGAGTGGTACAAATGCACTCTTTGGTTTTGCACTATAAAATTGAAAATAATTTCCTGCTTTTAGTTGTGGGGTAAAAAGAAAATCAGAAGTTTCAACTGCTTGCCATTTCAGAATTACTTGTCTTGCATTTGCTGAAAGGTGTCATTTAAAAACTTGCATTGAAATGTTGAAATGATCAGCTTGGTGGCTCTGCTTCAGCCCTTTATTGTGTCCACTCTGTTTTCAGCAGGCAGGATGGGCTCTGACAGAAAACAGAGGTTTCTCTTTAGTTCTGGCAGTAGCAATGCCAAAATCTTTTCTGTGGTCGTACCTCTCTGGGATATTTCATCCTTTTCTGAGACCTAACATGATTCAGTTCCAGTCTAATTTTCTGATCACTCCTCTGTGTCACTTTATCAAACATTTGGAATCTCCTGATTTCTGTTATCCACAACAATTGCTGCACTCACTCATCCCTAGCTTACCTACAAGATTTAATGCATATTGAATGTGTAACTCATTTATCACAGTGTGGTGATGAATTTACCCTATACCCCCCTGTTTGTCTATGAAACATCTCCTATGTCCTGAAATCATGCTGAAATTTGAAAATACTGTGGTAATTCAGAAAAAAATACAAGGATTTTAGTCTGCTAGCTGGTATTTCTCAGTGTGTTCACAAATAATGGACAATGGAAGCGGATTTATCATGTTTAATAGCAGAATTTCTTGTGCATGACTTTGACTAAAGATAATAAATATTACACTTGAGCCAGGTGAAATGTTATATAGCTAGTTAAGAATCTGCTATGTGTATTTCCTAAGTACATTTTCAGGTTTTGAAGATTTTTGGCAAAAGTAGGTGCTGATCTCATTGCAGGTTTGCTGGCATTTTTTTCCTGTCAGGAAGGTTTGGGTGATTTATGGCAGCTTTGCCTTCTTATGATAATTTAGCTTATTTCCTGTGCAGGGCAGAGTAATGCTGGCCACAGGTGCAGACTGGGGGCTGTGAAGGGAAGAAGGAAACCTCATTGCTCTCTGAGGGTTCCTGAGGAAGTGGAGAGGGAGGTGTTGAGCTTTTCCTCCTGAAATCCAATGACAGGACATGTGGGAATGACTCCAGCTGGGCACAAGGATGCATTTCTTTACTGGAGAGTGGGGTCAGAGCCTAGAACAGGCTTCCTGGAGAGGTGGTCAGTGCCCCACACCTGTCAGTGTCAGGAGGCATTTGCACAGTGCTTTTAATAAAAAGTTTCAACTTTTGGTCAGCCCTGAAGGGATCAGGCAGTTGGACAAGGTGTGATCATTGCCAGTGATGCCTTGTGAAGGCTGACCTAGAACAGAGACTAGATGGAGCTAAAGAATAAAGTAGGGATTTATTAAGAGGCCTCAATGGATCCACCTTGGGCAGCACAACCCAAAATGGTCCCAAAATGCACGACCGGGCACGGGGTCTCACACTTTTATAAGTTCTGCTCCATTTGCACATTGGAGTTCATTGTCCAGTTACAGCTTCAGCCCATGCAGTCCCATCCTTCTTGTTTTTCTCTCTTCAGTCCATGTTGTTTGTGCTCTTGGGCCTGAGATTTGGATCATTTGTCCTTGGTCCCCAGCTAGAGAAGGAATTGTTTTGTCTCCCTACTCTGTGAAGAGAGCTCACCATCCTCTAATACAAAGCCCAGACCCACACTCTAAAGCAGCACAGAATTTGAAAAATACAAAAGCTAAAACCTGAGGCATCAGCAGTCCCTTCCAAAAGGAATAGTCTGTTCTGTTTTAACACTTGGAGTGAGTTACAGTCTCTCTAACTCCTAGTGCCCAGCAGTGCAAGCAGAATCTCTCAAGAACTGTGTCTTGCTTAATTCCCAGAGAATCTAAAATATGCTCCTACCTCCAAGATCTCAGCTTAGCCATGCTACTGAACCAAATAAGGATTATTGGGTCATCTGCGTGGCATCCTGCGTTGTGTCTTGTACTGCACTTGGGACTTGGGTCCTGATTTGGGGACAAGAGCTGAAATTAGCTGTAACAGGTGATGACCACTGCTGACTTTGGAGTTCATGGGGGACCTTTCATTAGTATGGCTGGTGACATGCATCTGCCTCACATGTGCTTTTCCATCTACTGGAAACCCAGTTTATTTCTTTGCAACATCCCCATCTTGTTTTCAACACAGGCTTTTAGTTTGCCCCATGAGCGGTGCTTGGTGACATTTTCTGCATTTAGAAAATGGCCCAGTAGTTGTCAGTGTTTTAAAATAACTGCTCAGAAACTATTTGTGACAATAAGGGTAAGAGTGTGGAGACATTTGGGAATGTGGATCTCCCAGCAGCGATCACTGGGAAGGTGGGCTGCTGGCCTGAAGTGCTACCCCATTCATCTTCCTAAAAAAAATGAGTATATGACAGTGTGTGGCAACTGATCTGTCACTGGAAAGAAATGCTAATCCACATCTAGCAAACCTCTGCAAGTGAAAACAAAGCCTTATGTACAGGAACAGTTTGAAAAATAGAATTCTAAATTTATGTGAGAGTATCCCTTTGAATCAATTTCTTCTCATGTTGTGTATTTAACTGCACAATGGCATGTCAAGTTTGTCAAGAGACAACTCGCTTCCTTGTTTATAAACATGACTTCCCTTCCAAAGGCGTGAGACTGGACTTGAATACTGGGAATCAAACTGTGAAAGATTCCTGGAGAGAACATACAGAGAGGTAGCTCTCACAGCTTTGCATAAAATAGTTTTTCTGTGGTTAGCAATAACTTACTTTTAAGGCCCATTATTTCAGGACACTTGAGCAAAACTTGGCTCTAGCAGGAAATGAGTTTTTCTGTCTCTTTTTTATTTTATTTTTCTCACAAGTGATTTATGGCTCTGTGTGTTACTGCTGAAGCAATACTGCCCAGTATCACAGGATGGGTACAGATGTCTGCAGAAGTTTCCTTTCACCTATTTCATATCTTTTCACAATATAATTTTGGACAGACCCTAGAAGGTTCAATGCTTCAGCTGGACTGTTTTCCTTGCTGGAAAAGATAATACTGGGCATTCTTCTTTCTGGCATCAGTGCCTTTTACCTTGCTAATGCTGCAGTAGCTAAAAACTGAGAATTGGAACTGCTGGATGGATGGCCCTCCTAACTATTCCATTAATCTGTGGGAGGCCTATTTTACTTATAAGCTGCCCTGCCACATTCCTATGCCTGGCCTCCTTTAAGCCTGGCATTTAGGTCCAATTGTTTAAAACAATCTCTTGTTCTAGCTGGTTGGGGTGAAATGGAGCTATCTGTCAATTTGAAAAGGTCACTGGCTGTGTCAGAATGACAGTGATTCCAAATTATCCATTAATCTCCCAATTTAAAATTGTCATCCTTCTTATTACAGCCAGCCAGCCACAGAGGCTAAAATAGACCTCTTCTCTTACACCCATGACCAAGCAGCTTCTTTATTAGCTGGCAGATAAAATTGGCAGTGCGTCCCAGCATTAAATATTCATTGACCGCTCTCTTAAAAAAAATGTCGGCTAACAAGTTGAGAATATATGAGAAAACAGCCGAAGAAATTACAATTGATTTTCTTGTCTTATCTGCCAAGAGTTTGCCTATATGATTAGTGTAACACACTCAGCATATTCCTGTACTGGTTTGAGGCAGAGGATGATCTATGCCAGAGCTTCCTTGCCCCCTTTTTACATTTTGGCCTTTTTTTTTTGATATTGGGGACCCACACAAGGGTAAATTAGTGTATAGAAAGTGTAATTCTCTATGGAAAATAAGATTTAATAGCTTTTGCATTGTCAGAGGAATAGCTCTTGAAGATGAAAAAAGTCCCAGATAAGGGGTTCAGGCCTGAAAGAGGTTTTGTTTTCTCACACAGGATGATGATGTGGTGCTGATGAAGTTTAAGAAAACAGCAGAGAGCTCTGGGCCACCTGCTGCTCCTGAGGGGAATGAGGGCTGAGACTTTGCTTTTCCATGTCTGTCACCCATCACCTGCACCCCAGCTTCACTGCTGGTGCTGCTTGGAATTTAAAAGTTGTAACTTGGGGGCATTACAAAGTGGTTTAATGGTGGGAACATGGCAGTGCCCCTGTTGTGAACAGAAGTGTTGTCACCTACCCCCACAGTGGAAATCCAGACAGCTTGGGGAGGTGTCTTGGTTTGAAAAGACAGGTGTTTGCTAAGGAAGGCAGGAGCCTCCCTTGAAATGGAAAATGCAAAACCCCCCTATGAATTACTATAGTTTTGAAATTAAAAGGCTCTCAGGCAAAGATATGGGAATAGGAATAACAGTTATTTAAAAAAAAAATAAAAATGCAGTAATAGAATCCAACCCTGCCAGAGTGAGAACAGGAGCTGACCCCTGTGGGTCAGGGTGTGGCACAGTCCCATTCCATGGTGGCTGCTCCTCCTGCAGTGCCAGGGGTGGCTCTGCTGGAGCAGGGATCCTGGAGAAGGGGGGAGTTTTCCTCTGAAGCTCCAGGGGTGCTGGAGATGGGCCTGGTGTTCCTCTGGGAATGCAGTGCAGAAGAAAGCTGCTCCTCTGGGAATGCAGTGGGCAAAGGCTGCTGTGCTGTTCCCAGGCTCAGATTGGATCCAGGTAGGAATGCTTGGCTCCTCCCCTGGGTGGAGCATCTCCCCATGGGATGATGGAATTTTATCAGCCATGCAGGGACACTCACTGGCCATGGACAGAAGAGATCTCTGGAGGGAGGATTGGTTGTGGAAGAGATAAAGAAAACTGCCCAATGAAGAGAAGATAACTGCCCCACCTCTGACAGATGGGAGTAGAATACACACCCAGCTACATCTTGCAACCTAAGATAGGAGTTTTTTTGATGTTGTGCTCTTATGATGTGATGCCCATTTATACAGGAAAATGTATAAGCCAGAGAAGTATAAAGAAAGGAAATTCAAGACACATGAAAGGGCAGAAGACATGCAGTCATTTCATATTCCAAGGAAAAAAGAGTCTGCATGGACACTGATAACCAGGCAAGACTGAGTGGAAATGGTGATGGGTTTACCAGCCTCATCTCAATCCTTGCCTATGCAAAATTTTTGAATGTGTCCAGAGACAAAGTACACACAGAGGATTTTTATTGTTACTCCTTTGCAATGGCCATAATGTATTCATTCATGGCAGACAGCATGGCAGGTATTGTCTGTATACCCCAAATAACTGCTGTGCCCCAAGGAATGGACTGGTAAGAATTTCCAATGAGGTCTATCAGATAAAGGATAAGTTTATTCCATATCAAGTCAGAGATGCACAAGCTGGAATTTCTTTTCCACATGTGCAGGTGCCAGCTCTGCTCAGCTCTCCTCTGACTGCTCTTAAATGCAGTTTGTTGGGATTATAGAAAGCAGAAGCTGAGAGGAAAGCAGGATGTCTGCTGTATCACATATTTTGTCTCTTTCCAGGTCAGATATTAGACTTCCAGGAGAGAATGTGTGTATATTTTTTTTTACTCTAGATTCCCCCCCTACCCTCCCCCCCACACTCCGTCTTTTGAAAGTTTAATTGCTCATTAAAAGTCACAGAGTAGCACACACTGGCACAATGTTTTGATGAAACACCTAATGACTTTGAGCATGTGATTTATGGACATAGCTTAAGTTACATGGGGACTTGTGTCAAAACAGGCCAGAGATAAGCTTGCATTTATCTATGGAAGTTAAGGGATAATTATGTAAAAGCATTGCATTTTAAAGGAAACAAAGACAGACCTGTGGGAAATGCATTTTCACAGCATGTATTAGCAAAGCCCAATCAACCTCCTTGTGGGAGGACAATTAACAGAATTAAAAGTTTGAATTTTAATTATCATACAAATTAGAGGGAAATTAATCAGCTTGTATTTTATGACTTGACTTGGCTTTGAGCATTGCTGCTCGAATTTTATAGCAAAACTTTGATTAATTGAGACACTGCATGAAAGCATAAAATCCTGACTTAGGTAGCATTTTAATGCCTGGCTCAATTTCCATCTGCCACCTACAGTATGGGAAGCAGCAACGAGTCAATGCAGTAGCCAAGCCTTTGTTTGCCCCCACAGAAGTGCCCAAAACCATTTCTCTGCATGTGACCAAACCTGCTTTTTTCTAAAAACCTCCTCTTTTTAATCTTCTAACTATTCAACGTGTTGGTTTACACCTAGCTAGATTCAAAAGTTAGAGATTTTCACTGACTCACTCGAAGCATCATTTCAGTATTAATCAAAGCCCTGCTTTTTCTTTGGTTTAGGTTTTTGGGGGGGTTGTGGTTTGTTTTTTGTTGGTTTTTTTGTTGTTGTTGTTGTTGTTGTTTTGGGGTTTTTTTAAGTTTTTTTTTTTTTCTTTTTTTTAGGGTAAATGTTGCTACCTTGTACCCACAAGAGTCAAGAGTCAAGAGTGAGGAATTTCATGTGAAATCTAAAGGCACCTACAAGCTTGGGTGGGACCTTTGGAACTGCTGCCCCAGACTGAGCAATGCCTTGCCTTGGCAGGTATTTAAACCTTGTTTTGGGTTTTGCTGATCAGAACCTGAATGCAGTTAGAGGAGTTTGTGGCACTGTGGGAGGATGGCAAGTTCCAGGTCACCTGCTGAAAATGTGGCTTTGATAAAATACTTACTCTTTTTTGATTGTTCTTTTTCACCCCAATGATGGAATTTGAGGTTTGGTTCCAGACTGATTAACGAGTCAAAACCTTGAGTGCCCCTTTATTAGAAAATGGGAGATCTAGGTTAAGGTTCCATAAACACCATAGAGAAAGGTGCTGAATTTGGTATTTGCACTTTATCTTTCTGTTCCCTCCTCTTCCTCTAGTAAATATCTGTCAAGTTGGGTCTGCAAATCCTGAAGGATAGTCTTGCCATATTTGACATTGAAAATCAAAGAAGGCCTAAAGCTAAGTTCAATCCAGGAAAAAATTAAATCAAACACTTTTCACTGCTTTGTTTGAGTTGTAAAAATAAAATTCAAATAACAAAGTCTCAGAAAAAGCAAACCTGTGCTTCAGTCAGAACACAAAGCACAAACAGATTGCAGAATAAACTAGACTGCAGTTTTATAGGGTCTCAAGTTAAAAGAGGTAGTTTAATTATGATGCTGGATTCAGTTCAGAGCTCAAGTAATGATCTAGGAAGCTGGAGAGAAGCACTGGAAATGACTGTGTGCTAATGAGGACCCCAGTTGCAGCTTTCTGTGCTGGTTAATTTGCAATCTATGTGGAGATCTGTTGGCAAGCCTATAAAATGAGGTTTTGCAAAAGTAATCACCACTTCAAAGTCTAGAGACATAGCCTGAGGAAGCAGAAGCATGTTGACTGTTAAATTTCCACTTTGAACATTGTTTGGAAAGTTGGCGCTGTTGCTTCTTCCTACCTGCTGAACTGAGGAAGGCAAAATATCCTTGGTACCAAAATAGATCTGGAGTTCACCACTCCAAAAGACAGCTAATAGGAGTGGGCTTTGGCAACTGTGCCAGATATGCCAGCTAACTCAGTGTGGTCCATTTAGAAACACTAAGATGTTTGTGGATGTTTGGCTGAAGGGCAAGGGTTCAGCCCATTTGCTGAAAGGCTGTGGTAAAAGCATCCTCTTTTCTGCTCTGAATGTGCTGCTACTCAACACTCAGCACTTTTCTGGATTAGATCTGGGCATGATATAATGTGTGTTTTAGGGTGAATCCTTTAGCCACCTAAAGGTGAACAAGGCCTCCAAAAGAAGTCCTTAATGTGTAACCATGGAATAGGGTGATGGAAAAGCCTGAGGCAAGAGTGCTGTGTTATGTTCCCTATGGAATGCCAGTTTGGTTTTGAGTGGGAAAGTGTGGTAGGTAAGCCAAACATGGTACTCCCCTGAGTAGAGGCAAGCCATCCCTCTCCTCTCCTCTCCTCTCCTCTCCTCTCCTCTCCTCTCC